>VBVR01000953.1:0-37318 GCA_011638315.1 Tetramorium parvispinum | reverse complement strand
GTGCATACCCAGTGCAGCGAAAAAGAACTTTTTCGCTGCACTGGGTATGCACTGGGACTGAACTTGAACTAAACTGAACAGAACTAAACTGAACTGGATGCACTAGCTCAAGACCCAGGGCAATCAGTGCGGCACTATTGCAGTGAACTACTTGCACTGACAGTATTACACCTCGAAAAAGAACAGCGATGTCGACGTCATTTCCGATAAAAAGAACGCTTTCGTGTACACTCCATGCACTATTGCAACACTAGTTCAAAACTTTCGTCGAAAAAGAACAAACCTCTTATGTTTCTCTAAAAATTTCAACTCTATAAATAAATGAGAAAGAAACTGATGTTGAAAGATGGATAAACAGAGAGAAAGAATGAAAGAGAAGTTCAGATGGAGCAACTGGGCAATTCGTTGCGCGCATCCGCATGTGCTTGACTGTATGCATGTGCTTTCCGCTCTGACCGAGAAGTTCGGGACAATTGCGGTACTGTATAGTACTGTATTCTTATACAGACTCGCAGAATGTCTTTGTTAATTCGAAGATGCCAATTCGACAATTATTGGCGATACTCGAAGCTCATAAATCAGACAAAGTTTCACGAGCTGCATGCTTGGCCGTTGACCAATTTGTTTTGGACTTCGAGAAATTTTTGTAATGCGAGACCTAATATTTTGGACGCTCGAACTAAAAAGTTTTTAGATTATCTCGCGAACGAGTATAAAAACAAATCCTTAGAGAACAATAACTTCATCGAGTTTATCGATCTAAATGCTTCCCGTAGTCTGTTAAGCGAAAGAGTGCAGCTCATAGAAAACATTCAGAATCTGCATGATTTAGGTAAACAGAGTAAGCTTGTTATAACAGTTGATATTATTTACAATAGTTTACAATGATGGATTTCATTTTATAGGACAGCAGGATGTGGAGATAAAAACGTTGGCGGAGGAAGAAGAAGCGTTGTACAAAGAGCAATTAAATGAACTCGACAGAAAATTATTAGACACGATACTGACAAACATATATAAAGTTTCATATGATAACATCATTATCGAAATAAGTACGGGTGTTGGTGGTCAGGAGGCAATGCTATTCGTCAAGGACCTGTATGATATGTACATAGGCTACGCCGAGTATTTAGGTTTGGATTACGAGGTAATCGACATGGAGATGACTGATAACAAGGGTATTAGACATGCGAGTATTATGATATCTGGCGACCAAGCTGACAAGTTCCAACACGAGGGCGGAGTACACCGAGTACAGCGAGTACCAGCCACAGAAAGACTAGGCCGAATACACACCAGTACCGTCTCAGTGGCAATTTTGCCAGTACCATCGGATATACAGATTGCGATAAACGAGAGAGATTTGAAGATAGAGACAAAAAGAGCGTCTGGAGCAGGTGGTCAGCATGTGAACACCACTGATTCCGCGGTGAGGATAACGCATCTGCCGAGCGGGCTGAGCGTTACCTGTGAGGTACAAAGATCGCAAGACAAGAATAAGAAGATGGCTATGAACAAGCTGAGGAGTATTCTGTACGAGCAGCAATTGAACAAGCAAACGTCATTCATGAGCGAGCTGCGGCAGAAGCAAATGGGAATGGGATTCAGGAACGAAAAGATCAGAACGTACAATTATAACCAAGATCGTGTGACTGACCACAGGCTGGGTCAGAGTGGGACTCTCTACAACCTGACGGAGTTTATGCAGGGTGGAGCGGCTCTAGAGGAATTGGAGAATAGATTACATAATCATATACGGATGAAAACTCTGCTGGATGTAGTAAAAAAGTTTGAGACACGATTGAAGTGAGATGTAGTCTTTTCTAAAATTATTACTTTGATATAAAAGATTGTATATAGGACTCATTTTATATAGGCAAGCTATTGTACAGAATACATCATGATTGAATATATATAATATTAATACATTCTTATTGATTTCTTGACGGAGATCTAACTTTCTTTCACTTTGATAATACACAACTTGATAACTTTTACATATACATATATATATATGTAATATATATGTATATGTTTTATATAGAACTCTATATATGTATACAATACATATATAGAGTTCTATATAAAAGTTATAAACATTCACATATATATATATAATGTTTGTCGAATTTGTTAATAACATATAGGATTTTGCATTTATTATCTTAATTACATATTTTTTAAAGCAACTTTACTTATCTCATTAAATACAAAAGTACAAATACAGTAGTAGTAGTATACAAAATCCATACGTTCACATAATTTCGTCTCTGGTTCTTTCTCTTAACTCATAAAAATCACGGAAAAGGTACTTATCACTGATATCTGCATACTTTTTATATTTGGATCTCATGTGTCTTCAGTCATTAAGCTTAAGTATTCAGGCTTAAGCAGATTACACACACGATACTGCTGTTTGAGATTGCTTCAACTCGATGCACAATAGTGATCTCACAAAAAAACTTTATTTAAATAATCTAAACTTATCTATACTTAATTTTTAAATAGGGACTTTTGTACTTGTGCAGATATGCGAAATGCGAACTTTGAATTCTGCTACTTATCAGAGGTAATCTTCTTTCTTGTTTTCTTCATTCATGAAAGTTGTTTTCTCATCCCTTTCATTTTCTTGTTAAACAAAAAAATTCATATACACTTCTGAATATTGATTTACAAAAATAAAATTAAAAATTAATTTAATACCTCTCAGTTCTGATTTTGCATCTTCTTCCTTTTTTGCATTCATGTTCATAATACGCATATCCATTTCTTGAGTCTTTTCTAAACGCAATCGTTTTGTAGATCCCTTTAATATAAAAAAATGTCAAAAACTCGCAATATTCACATTCTATTTTCCATAATTTTTTGAAGAAATAATATCAGATTAGTAATGTAAAGATTATTACTTTGTACAGTCTATTATCTCTTCGTCCACCTTCACCTTCATCTTCACTATCGCTGTACTCATTATCACGTTGTATTCTTTTATCTAAATCGCGTTGGGGCAATCTTTCATCAAGATTCATCTTTTCTTCAATTTCCGCATCTTCAATAATGGCACCATCCTCTGGTATTGCCTGGACTTGTACGCCAGGTGCGTGAGGTAGCATTCTCAAATTTTCAAACAGCCGTGTTCTATGATTATTGAAAGCAATTATGAATTAATTTATTATTAATTTATATACATAAAAGTAACATCAAAACAAACTATACATAGAAGTGGAAATTGAAACTTACTTAATTTTGTCGAGATATTCGGGAGTATTTTGATTTGTCATATTTGAAGGACTAATATGCAATTTAAAGTCAGGACCAAAATATTCAAAGTAATCATTGTATGGAAGCTCATTAGCGATTTCACTTCCGAGAGCCACCGATGTCTCGTATGTCCAACATCTGGACACATTTCTGATGGTATAACCACCACCTCCCACCATCAGGAAAGGTAAATTATATCTCTTCACAAACTCTACGCATTTGCCATGACCTCTCACAGTTAAATTGAAGCATCCCAATCGATCGCCTGCATTAATTAATATTTCCATTAAAATTGTGCAATTTTATTGCGATGGTAGTTTCTTTCTCCATCAAAAAAAGTCACCTGTTAGAGAGTCTGCACCACATTGTAAAACAACAGCGGAGGGTTGAAATGTCTCCATCACTTTAGAGATGATAGGAACGAATATTGATTCGTAACTTTCATCATCCATACCATCTCTTAAAGGTATATTAACTGCATAGTACTTCCCCTGTTAATAATAGAAGAAACCGTATATATTTGTAATAATGCTTCGATATTTCAGGTAAATAATGAAATTATGAATATTATTTTATTTTGATAATTTTTTTTACCTTTCCTGCTCCCATATCGCGAAGATCTCCCGTCCCAGGGAAATACTCGCCGTATTTGTGAAATGAGACAGTCATGACTCTATCAGTTGTATAAAAAGCTTCCTCTACACCATCACCGTGATGAACGTCGATGTCGATGTACAAAACTCTCTGATGATATTTTAGCAGTTCCAAGATCCCAAGCACAATATCGTTTACATAGCAAAATCCAGAAGCTTCGCTCTTTTTTGCATGGTGCAGGCCACCGCCCCAATTGATGCAAATTTCTGAGGCTTGCTTGTTGAGCTTTACAGCAGCAGCTACAGATCCACCAGCTGACAATTGACAAAATTCGTACAAGCCATCAAAAACAGGGCAGTCCTCTCCTACGTTAACTGTTACCCATAAAAAAAAGAAATATTAAAATGTTTCAAAACATACTTTCAATCAGTATAACCATTACAATACAATGTGTCTTACATCGTTGCATTTGCTTGTTGTATTCTGCCATGTTGTCTGGCCGTATTGATCTTAGAAATCTAATATATTCATCGCTATGAAATTTTGTCATTTCTTCTGCTGTAGCTTTATGAGGTCGCTAGACAATAATGAAACATAAATACATTGTAACAATCATATTCCACCTAAATTTGTATTTTAAAAAATACATAAAAGAATATACAAATGAGAAGTGATCATTAAAAAATTCTTACATATATCTCCATCTTCCTGTAAAGGCCATAGTTTAAGAGTAGATTGTGCGTCATTCTTATACGATGCGGCTTCATAGGATGCCCTTGGCCATAATAATAATTTCCAATATCACCTGGACAAATTGAAAAAAATATACTGAAATAAATCAAGGCAGCGTATAAAAAGCCTCACGTTATCATTGATTGATGTTTCAGTAAAAACTACAGTATACCGGAATATATTTGAAAATCTCTCGCAATGTTCTACAAAAATCGTACTAATTTTCACTGCTATTGGTTGAATTATCGATTCACAGGGAAAAAATATCTCTGGAGAATGTAAGATATATCGAGAAAAATAATTGCACTGAAGTTTATCATAGGGACACGATAATGCCAGAAATTTTTAGACATATGATAATGTGTAACCAAACCCGACTGACGCTACGGTCGCGCGATATCGCGGTTGAGAGTCTGTCGGCTTAACGACGCAAAAATCGTATTATTGAACGTAATGAGCATGCAAATCGGAGTTTACTGCATCGAAACAATTGTGCTTCGTATTGTATTTCGAATCTGTCATCGATCAAGCGAAAAATAGGCAGATCAGCGGCCGAATGTCGAGCCAGATCGAAGAGAGGCGGAGCACGAGTGTACGTGGTGAAAACACATCTCAACGACCTTACAAGGTATATTTCAGCGGCTGTACAACGGTTCTCTCGGTACTTACTATCGTAGTAGTAGCAAACGCGTTTCTTGGACGACTGCATGGCCATTTCTACAGGTTCTATTTAGGTTAAATCGGATACGAAACACTTGGTACGGAATTATACGAAGACCATGGGTAGTGGCTTATACTGGTAACTATAGTGTGATTGGACTGCATGTGTTCGAATTCGCTTCGATTCGCCCCTAATGGTAAGCAGGGGAAACTCCCCCTTCAAAAGACGCGAGTCAGTTCCAGCGACATCTGAATTAGAACTAAAATCAGTCACGTGACATGATAAATAGTCGCGCTAAATTCAAATCGTGTATGCCCTATTCCACTATTAATCTTTAAACGTTTATATAATTTATTTCTATTAATGCAGATTAATTTTAATTTAGGTTTAATTTATGTTTTTCTAATTTTAGAAATTGTTAAAAGAAAATTAAACCGAGGTAAATAGATAGAAAAAAAATTTGCATTAATAGAAAAAAATAGAACTTAATTTACATTGATAAAAATGGAAATAAACATAAGTGTATGAGAGATTAAGATTAAAAAATTAATGACTAAAAAATTATAATCAATATTAATATTACAATATTAATTGATTTATAAAGAAAAGGAGAAGAAAATGATCAGAACTAAAATCGAGATTGTTATAGATCGCCAAATTGATTACTTAATAATATCAAGGCGTTCATGCGGAACGGAGCGGCAGAAAAGTTGGAAAACTGGACAGGATATGTGTGTATGCGAAAGGATTCCGCTGGGAATATTATAGCGAGACAGTAATTAAAGTAAAATCCAGTCTTCTCTCGAAAAGTTTCATTTTGATACGAAAATGTCCTCGTTTTACATAGGCAAGCCGTTGTACATAGCAAATTGTAATAAACTCTATGTAATACAAACAACATCCCCCGTTCCCCGAACGGAACTCGTTCCCGCGACGAGGCCACTATCCGGGAGCCGGAGTTCAGCGGTAATATATAGAACGTTCGGTGATTTATTCGATAAACATACAACAAGATCTCGTATTCCTCTTCTTTTTTTTCGCTTTTTTTCTTTTTTTCTCTTTATCTTAACCGCGTGTCCAAAGGCACACACTTCTTTATACACGCACACACACGCGCGCGCGCACGTACACACACTCATCATATACACACGTTTCGGTATATACAAAATTAACATTTCGTAATCTTCTGTAAATGACGAGCGACGCGTCGCCGTTCTGCGTCACCGTCGTTTATAATTGCAAAGCGCGCATGCGAATGTATCGTAATTTGTGAACATGCACATGTGTGAGTACGCGACCCTGCTCCGACAACTAGAAAAATCTACGTCTCAACGAGTTAGCATTTAAATTGTCTAGCTCGATTCTAGAATACCCGCTGCTCCCTCGCCTGGAGCTGCCATTCAATGGTCCTATCTACATATGATGAAAATATCAAAGTCGATTGAGATACTTTGTTTTAGCGATCCTCGAAACGCATCCTGATATTCAGTAAAAGAAATTTGTTCTCTGATTATCAAAAGAGACAAAATTCTTCTAACAATTGATTTTTATGAATTATTTCGAAAACTATCGAAAAAAATAGTCTCGATCATTTTAACATCATATACTTGGTGCTAGAAATACCTCCAGACAGTTACGCATATTTGAGACATATTCGATTTTATATCGAGTTATTTATCGTAATTGCATCATAATTGTTACTTATACAATACGTCGCAAATGTATGTAACTTCATTAAGTATTAAGACGCCTAGTAAATTTTCTTACTTCTCGTTTTGCCTGTTGAAGGATCCAATCGCCCTTCTTCGATTCAAATGAAAGATTTTGAAAGAAAGATTGATAGAGATTGAAAGGAATTGACAGGAATTTATCCGAAACTAAATATTTAATTTAAAGAACAGACTTCTGTTGATTTTTTTAAAATTTGATCTCCTTTCTGATGTAATAAAATGCATTTAGAAAAATCATTCATCGAATTGCATTTCTCTATCATTCTCTATTTCTCTTTCATGATCGAAAATATGTTAGCGAACGATCCTATGCTAAGCACATTTAATTCTGATCATCTAATCTGATTTGGCGATGATGACAATGGAGCATAATTTTGTATCTTAGCACACATTTTGATATCGATTGCGTTCGCTACATTTGATTGATCGCGTAGAAACTGGGTGTACCGGGCAGGATCGGATAGCACATTAAATTTGTCTAGAACAACTCGACTGCGTTTGTAGTAACGAAATCGCAGTAACGAAAGGTAGAGAGCACAGACTATCTCAAAGTACTCGTGATCAGGAATAAACATGCTTAGACAGAATCACGAAATTTAATTAATATAAAAATTACTTTGAAGAGAGAAAGGGAATTAGTTTACTTTCATGTTGTTTCTCTCTCATTCAGGTTTTCAAATCAAATATAATTACATGAATTCTAACTCGTGCAAGAAAGAACAATTTACATTGATTAGAAAAATCAACGAATAATCAAATGGAAAGTTATACAAACACGCGCTATGTAGCAATCCTGGTCATCGGAGACAACTGGATGTACAAATATCCACGTACGATTTGTCAGGCGGAAGTCCGTTTAATTCGCGGCATATCGTGAACTTCATTGACTAATTTGACACCAACTGTTGGCTACGAAATCAACTCTTAGCCGAGCAGGAAGATGTTTCTTCCGATCAACGTGCACATAAGCAATAATATCAAGAGAAGGTTTGATGTGGTGTTGGTCGCCAAGCCGCACTGATCCTTGATCTCGCTCTCGCGAGGATTTGAACGTATACAGGAGTCTGGTCGTTTCCGCATAAGGTTGGCGCCCACCTTCTGGCAGACCAGCGTGTTATTTTCGTAGATCACTTCCTCGGGCTCGATGCTCAGTGGCGGCCACGTCGTGTCGCCACAGATAGTATTTACCACTACCAACAGCATGCTGGTATTAGTCACTGGCTGCGCTATATACCGTCGCCTGCAGTTTGCATCCATGTCTTTATCATATGAATCGAACGAGGCATTGCGTAGGTACAAGTACACCTGTAAATTCAATGTATAAATATTAAAGCAAATCAGGACCAAAATAGCAGCCTATTTTAAGATTGCCTATTTAGAAATATTCTAATTGTCAAGAAACCCAGTTTAGATGTAATAATATTAGTTATTTCTTGGCCAATTTGAAATCAATTTGTCTTCAGTAAAATTATATCTAAATATAATTCAATCTGTAATTTTAATATTAAGTTTATGATTTGTATATATCTTTTTAATTCTAATTTACCTCTTGATCGCACACTTCTGGGCGTGTACGATTAATGAAAACGATATCCTCAAAGGTTGATCCAAAGTGCTCCTTTGGCTCAATTGGCGAAAATTTTTCCTCGTTCTCGTGATAATCTTGATCCTCGTGATTGACCGATTCATCATCGCTAACATAGCCATACGTTTCAGCATCATCCAATATGCCCGTTTTCGCCCATACCCAAGCAGCTTGAGCGACTATCCACGCGATTGCTCTCTGGAAATGCTTCCATGGCTGCAACGTGAAATTTTATTATTTAATTTTAAAACAGATAAAACTTTGATATATATAATTATAAATTGTGACAGCTTAATCATTATATACAAATGTATATCATTATATATAAATGTCAAGATTTATCTGTCACTTATATTTCTTCACTAAAAAATAAAAAAGAGAGATATATGTATGCCTGAGTCATGCATTTCCTGATTCTCATCAAGTAATTAAGATTCCTTTAAAAATTCTTTAAATGAAATTAATTGTTATCAGAATTTACGTGACTGAAGATATTTAAATGACTTTGTTTCTTCTTTGATTGGCATTTTTTATTTAACAATTATTATTGCAATTCTTATTATTACAATTGGAAGTGCTCACAGTGAGAAGAACGTTGCCGGCGTTTTTGGTTTGCGAACTCTTGAAGCACACCGCCTGATAATCAAAGATCCTTATTCTCTCGAAAACACCGTCCATGAATAAGTCGGTCATTATCGGACCTCTGACATCGCCGAAAAATTTACCAGCGTTCTTCGAGTCATCCCCGGCGGCGATTATGTAGCCATTATTGTCAATAAGATAGCATGCCCAAGCGTCGCCACAATGCTTGTTACCATCGCAATTACCATCGCAATTAAATGTTATATTTTGAAGAAGTGCTTGCAAGGCAGTGTGCTGGAATTGGAAGCCGACCACCACAGCTGGCGCTTTCTTTTCTGCAAATTAATTTTTATCCATTAAATATTCTGTTCTCTTATTATATATATATACTATTTGAATTATTATTAAATTATGAGTAAGTTAAACGTAAGTCCTTCCGTCTCATTGAAATCTGATATCGGAAGACTATTAAATTTACACTAATATTGGAGATAATAATTATTTATTCAATATTTCAAATATGGATCTTACACATTATTGATTTCATGTAAAAAATTTTAAAGATTTTATTTTTATCAATATTAAGAAATTTTTGAAAGCAGATAAAGCGAATAAAATTAAGACTCTCCTTGATTTTAATATTTTGGAATTGAAAGCAATAGTTTCTACTTTGATAATTAAATTGACTTCAATATTGAATCAATATGAATATTGACTTACTGACAAATATAGCACGACTGGCAGTGACTAGAGTAGTATTGTCAGCACCTTCATCTTCGAGCGGCACGGAAAAAACGAAACTGTCCGGGTCTATATAATACTGTTCAACCGCTCGTTTATACCATACTTCGTCGATAGCACGAGGATACAGTATACTGAAATGATCCTCCGGCAGCGTACCCTCATCTAGTGGAAGAATATCTTGCCACCTAGTCAGTCCGCTATGTGTGGCCATAAACGCCAGGACCACCCCGAAGCGTTGTTTGAACTGCTGCCTACGAGAGAAGATACTTCAGAAATAGCGATTCGGATCATCTGCGACTCGAGCTGGCGTTTACTTGCACTTTTATAAATGTACACTCGCTAGGCAACTATACAACTTATACAGATCTCCCAAATTCGTACGTAAGCTCGCAGCTCCTTTGCGCCATATGTTTGGGATTTGATTAAAAGCAAGTAAGTTCAAGTAATATTCAAGTAATAAGAAAAACAAGAAATTATATCGCAATTATCATTTTACTTCAATTTCAAGTAATTATGTGAAAAATCAGACAAGTTATTGTTAAAAATAAAATATGATTTTATCATTGTATCAGATATCTCTTACTATTATCTCTCTTAATTATTGAATTAATTAAATAAATAAAATTATGTTGTAAAAGATTCGACGATCAGAGAAAGTCGTTTTTTATAGAATGGCGCAAACGAACGAATGATACTTTCGAAACTGCTATTATAGAACAAACAATGAATACGGGAAAATCCTCTTGCTTTCGCAGTATCGCTCGCGAAGCATTCCTCCTTTTCAGGCTTTTGTTCCTGAAAGATGATAACTGTCCTACGACTTGCAAGCTAATTTGCGCCGGCCTTAAAGTGTCGAAAGATGGAAAGAAAAAGAGAACAAGAAGGTGCAGAAAATAAAATAAGATAAGATTACATAGCGCAATATAGGAACAAATAATGTGCGAGTACTTTATAAAGAAAGATAGCAAATCATTTCAAGAAAAGAAGACTCGCGAAAAATACAATTCTATCAATTTTTCAATGAAATTTAATACAAAATCTTTTAATTTTAACATAAATAGAAAGAAGATAATAAACGCAATTCTCTAATGGAAAGTGAAAAATAGAGCAAAGTGTAAAAAATTTTTGAAAAACTGTAAAAGAGGAAAAGAGAGAGGGAAAATTAGAACTAAGAAGAGCAAGATAGGAAGAGCTGACACTCGCATTTTAATGTATGACATAGACGATTAAGAGTCAATTCGTTACTTTCTAAGAATGTAAGGTGCGTTGTGATGGCGTTACCTGGTCATCTGATTCATCAGCCTAGCTAAAGGTCTGCATGGCGTCAAAGTGGTAAGTACATTAGTTAAAAGGAACAGGTGAACTTTCTATCCTCATTGAAACAAGAAAAACAAGACAGAGAAATAGAAAGAAAGAGCTGTGCATAAAATAGAAAAATAAAAGAGAACACAGGACGGAGTATTTTGTGTGTAAAAATGAGCACATGTAAGTTTTAATTCTGATAAGGAAACAATGGTAGAGAAAGAGCGATGTCTCCGTCCTAAAGATGCGTCGAGTAGCGATTAATCGTTCCATCTTTAATTATTTTACATTTACATGGCATTTCTTGTATTTTATCTTTACAAAAATATCTCGTTGCAGCTATTTCTGATGGATTATTAATAATCAGGTCACTCTTTGATATTAAATGTCCGTTATAAATTCAGAATTTGATTCTATTCAGTTTTTACTATAGTTTTAATCGATAGCTCTTTTTAGAAACTAATCATCATGCAGCTATAAAGTAACGATTAATTTTAATATAAGCGTATTATTACCGTCAATTACAAATTTATATTTATGAGAGAGCGAAAGACATAAAACACGAATAATTGAGATAAAAAATTCGACCGATTAATCGCGCGCTAATTTATGCGAATAATAGGGAAAAGGAAAATTCGTTCATTGTTTTTCCAAGTAGTCTAGTCATGCTGTGTAAAGCACTCTTATGTTGGCTAATAAATTGAAATTATGCTCACTCTGTTGGATCCTTGGTGCTGGGATTCGGTGGGATTTGCTGGGCGAACCACTCGGTTGCCTTAGCATCATATACCAAACTGAGCAGAAGATTTCTATCGCAATAATACGAGTTCCTGTCGGCTTTATAGGGATTAGCTGGCGAAAAAAATGTTAATGTTATTAATTTTAATATCACTGAAAATATTTTTGTCAAATGCAATATTTTTGATAAATAAAATAAGAAACATAATGAGAAGTTGTAGAGATTTAGACATTTAAGAGATCGTAACTTACGATGAGAGCTGTGACTGGAACTCGCAGCGGAGTATTCCGGCGGTTGGGATCGTTGCTTCATGTCGATCCACTTCCAGCCTGGTTGGCGGGTACGCTCCAGAAAATGTAGGAGCTGCAACTCCGCCGAGGAATTGAACCTGTGTTCATCCTCGTAGTGATACCTAACATTTACAATAGGAAATTCATATAAATAGATGTATAGAACTGTCGCATCCCATTAGTTTGTAGGCCTATTTGTCTTAGCTGCGTTTCATTTTAATGTAGCTACAAAAAATAAACTTTGCGTAAACAGAAATTATCGTAAGAACTTATTCGAGACTTACTTGCAATACATCCAATAGGGGTGCACCCGCCAGTTACTACCCGCGAAGTAATCTGTCACGTTTTTCCCTACAATAGTTCAATTCGTTCAAATTTGACATAGGTGATCGAGGTCAGCGACGAAAGCCTCGATAAGTTAGAAGGAAAAAGATAATAGTTTAATTTAACGTCCGAAGCAGAAATTGAAATTGTTATCATCTTAATAAGTTTAAAATTTTATTGCGGTAGAAAAGTAATTTTTTATCAGTTGTTGCGCTTTTGTCATAATAAGTGTAAAATTTGTAAAATGATGAGTAAAAATATTACCCATAATTTTAATCTATAATAATAGTGAAAATGATTAGAAAAGATCGACTACTTAATCGACTACTTGAATGACGATTTAGTTATTATAACAAAATATAAATAAAAATTTATTTATAGCAAGAAACTTAATATTAATTGAATTTCAAAGATGTGATAAGAATAGCAGATCTTCTGTAGCATTTATGCATTAATTTCATAAATATTTCTATATTAATAGAAATATTTATGAAATGTAACTTTGTTTGGCAGAAACAAACTCTTCTATCAAAAACAAAGCGTCTGGAGATATAATCACGATAATTTACAATCAATACGACACAAAACGAACAACTTCCGCGAATATCTCCCTAACTCCAAACTACCGAGTGAAACTTTAGGAAAACTTTGTGGCTTGCCAGATGACATCTCTTGTCATATATCTATAACTCTTGCATAAATTATAATTTTATTCAAGGAGAAAATATATTACTCATGCCAACTTTCGGGAAGATTTCCATCGCGTTATTAAATCACCAAATTTCATCATTTGTAAGATTTGTCCAACCATATCGTTTTCTACTTGAGTCGCGTTCTTAAAAATCTCAAGTTTTATTATCGATTCGTTTTCAATTTTAATAAAAGCGATTCTCGTTTTCATTTTTAATAAAAGCGATTTCTCAAAGTACTTTTAAATAGATAGTTTAGAATAATAAGTTCAAATAACAATGCTCAACATTCTGCGTGAAATAATTTCGGACAACTGTTGGCATTTAAAAAATAGAAAATATATGCCATCAAAAAGAATCCATGTATACAATTACAAATAATCCGATAATATTATATTTATTAGAAGCTTTCGTCGCTGCATGATAGTTTGCTAGAATTAAAATGCGTACCTTTAGCGTGAGATCGATGTATCTCCTCGATAGCGTGTACGCGGTAATTTCCAGTAGGATCGTGCTCGGGCAAACTGACTACTACTGTGAATGGAGTGTCCATTATTCCCATGTGATGATATTTTTTCTTTACTCTGCCCACACGTTTCTAAAGCGATAAACAACACAATTATATTAATTAAAGTAAATAAATAAAGCAGTTTAGAAAAAATTATTCATTAAAGAATTCTTGTCTCTTTGAGAATACACAAACAAATATGTTTGTAAACATGATTTGAATTTGGATTAAAACCCTTTCTAAAATAAACAATTCGTAAATATAATAATAATATAATAAGAAAACATCATTTACACATATCAAACTATTATTTTTATTATCTTCTCTGATATCGTGTCTTTCTAAAGATGAGAATATTAAGAGAGTTTTTTTAATTGCAATTACAAAAATGAGATTCATAAGGTATACATTTATGAATTTATATATTTATTGTTAAATATGTAATAATATACTCACCATATCATCGTAATGATACTTTGAGTAAAGATCCGCGCTACCGGTTATCTGACGCACCACCGCGGTGCGAAGCTGTGGAAAAACGCAATTTCTTACTTATTATTATTAAATACACGTATAACTTTAACGACAGTTGAAGTCGCTCAAACTTCGAGAGTCGCTCAAATTTGTGTCATTGATGTTATATAACTTTTATTATATAAATTATCTTTTATTTGTACTATATAATTATTATCTATTATTATGTAATTATTATCTATAAATCTGTCACGTTTACGAAAAAAAAATTAATAGTCCTTTTACTACTGAGATAATAAATGGCTCTGTGCTAATGCGAATGATTGGGAACAGAAGAGTGACACGTTCAAATTTTGGCCTCTCCATTCTACATATCTTGTTTTTAGTCAGGAAAGTCACAGATGATATATTTATAAATCTAAGTGATGAAATCTTAGAGATCAATATAGCCATACCCGCCCAATCAAAGTAATTAACTTATTTATTTACCTCGACAAGTCCATTGGAAAAGTCTCTAGGACCCCTATTGTCATTCATTAGTTCAACTTCTACCATATCGACGCTATTATATGCCGGCTTTAAGATACCCTGAAACTATTTTTATAACACATATATTATTTTTACTAATTACATTTATTTTTATCTTTTTACGTCGAAAACTCAATGCCAATTGTAAAAAATGTTATATAAACGTCAAATCGAAATACAAGGATGCGTGCACGAAAAGAGTTAAATATTAATATAATTTAAAGAGCATTACCACTGGTCGAAGATCGGGATGAATCAGGATGAAACCATTGTTAGTCACAATGAAGGCATAACCGTTGACGCCAAGCTGCTCCCACGGACAGAAAAAGAAAGAGAAGATTGTATTAACATGAATTGCATTTGTTATGCCGTCAATTGATGCACTGTCGGCATCATAAAAGCCATAATGAATATTAATAGCAGTTTCATGTCTTCTTGATAGAGTCATCGTATCGATATCCAAAGAGATATTTAATCCCTCATACAAATATCTCATTTATTGTTTTAGTATTGCATTGTATCATCGTATCATATTATTCATGACAGAATATATTTATTTTTGCAATTTCTCAACTGTCTAATCTATACAAACCATTAATCAAGCGATAAATATTAAAGAGAAATAAGTGAAAGAAATAAAAGAGAAATAAGTAAATTAATTTCTAATTAATTTTAACTTTTGCATTAGTAATATACATATAGTTTTAATTAATTTTAATAAATTCTCATTTTAATTCTATCATCCTAATTAATTGATTATTAAATTAGCTGTATAAATTATTATATTTTAACGTTAAATATCCTGATCTAATACTCATTTACAGATGTTCAATTATTGTTATTCACAGTTAATTGCTGATGACTGCTGAAAAGTAATTTGTTGTTCTTGTAAAAGAAAACGTATAAATGGTAATATTGCTTACCATGTGTGGAATCATTAATTTTTGAATTTCTTCGATCGGTACGTCCGTGCCGGCAACACCAAGGAGATTGGCAATCATCGTCTGCGCAGACAATTATCGATACGTTAATTAAGGAACCTGCATTATGTCGCATTGCGTGACGCCTCTATTATATCATGACAACGTTATGTCGAAATAAATTACGAATTATTATCATCTCAAGTCGCATAACCAGAAGCGTATCTACCTTCTCCAACAACGTTCTATCACAATGAGTTCGTCTACATAAACACGTTGGTATATCAAAAAACCATATGTGTGAGAAATGATCACCCCTCGCGTGTGTACAATGATGAACATGATCCTGAGATAATTTTCAACGGCAAAAAATATGTCATACAACATTTTTTTTGGAAAACAAGAATATTAAATATAAAAATTTGTCCGAGTTATTAATGTGTTAATTAATTGTCTATTATTGCAAATTTTATAATGGAATAATAACTGCAAAGTCTTGCTGAATAAAATGATGTTTAGCCAAATAGAATATCTGCTATTTTGCAAAGAATGAGAAATAGATTGGAAGATGTATCCAGATTACAAAATGTCATGTAAATATCGAAATTTGCAAAAATATTTTGAAAATGTAAAAGTGCGCGCGAGAGGGACGAGCAATAAGAGTGTGAATTTCTTGCGATTAGACGCAATAACTAGTTCAACTACTTTCAATGTGTATGTGTAATAATAAGAATAATAATAACGATACACAATAAAACTCTATAATAATTAAACAACAAATTCTCTCTATAATGAATTAACAACATTGGACGCAGGCTACCCTAAGTGTTAGTTCAAGTAACAATTAGCTCCGTTCTTTCGAAGTGACGACCTTTCTTTGTTTCTCTTCTCTATGTAATAAAAGACAATTTAATAAGATATTTTATTTTTATGTATCTTATATACGTATATGTAATAATATTATAATAATGCCGATCACGAATAGTACATGATAAACCAAATTTTTCTCATTTAGTACAAATTTAGTACTACGTTATCGGAGTGTTATATGCATGTGTGCGAAATTAGGATAATCTTGAGAGGTCGTCGCTTGAATTAGATCTACGATGTCTCTGACTAATGAAATCTAGCACTCAATAAACTGCCAAAATTCATATTATTCGTGTACGTGCGTGTCTGCTGTTACTCATAATAAAAGAAGCAAGCCTGGGAAAAGTAATTAATATTATCGTTATGTAAAGTAAATCATTATCCACGTAATATCTTTAAATTTGATTTTTTCAAAATTCAAATTTTAATAAGATTTTGTCTTTGGATGAAGTTGCTTGCTCCTTCAGTTAATATTTTTCTCTTTCATCATATATAGTAGTCACTGTAAAACGAACTCTACGAATCAATCTTTACGAGGATATTATTTTTCGCCGTACGCAATCCAACAGGCGAGCAAAACTTTGCCTTTTTTTCTACTCGTCTCGACAGGACACAGGGTAGACTAATGTACCTAAACCTACCTAATGATTTGAAATAATTCCAGTAACTAACGTTAGAGATCAACATAAGATACCAGAGAGTCGAATGTGGACCTAAAAGAGATGCGCGTCTACGACCTTGTTCCAGCATCGTTATATTGAGATTAAATTTTCTATACACCTAATAGATTGGAAATTTTAACAGATTGTTCCTTTCTTAATAGAGACAAGAAAAAATTTAGAATAATTACAATATTATTTAAATAATATTTTTTCCAAAGCAAATAGTCTTCAAAGTTTAACGAGTTTAATGAGTAATAAATTAAAATCCATTAAATGACCATTAAAGCTGATAGCGAAGATGAGGTCGTAGGTCGTTGATCGCATGGAAAAAAAAAATGAAAGATAAAGATACAGGATGTACTATATGCATCATAGAACAATGCTGCTTGAGTTTTTTTGTTTTAGCTGCCAACCTCTCTTGTTTCTGTCACCCAGTATGCTTCGTTCATCAGCACCTGCCTTGTGATGTTCTGTGGACAAAGAGGGACTTAAAACCGAAGCAAGTGCAGCGTAAATGTATATCCTCAAGGAAACATGATTTCGCAACTTTTATTTCGTTTATCATTTTTTGAGTATTAATGAAGAAATCACATTTATGCGTTCGAGATGTCAGAGAATTTGTAATAATGTTGCGAAGCACGTGAAAGCGAACATGAAAGCGCAGACAACACAAAGAAAAGAGTGAATGATATTTGATAATGATTGCTGAAGGGAACTGTCATTTTGTCTGAACGTAAGGAAATCTTAAACCTTTAGGCTGTTCTTTATCGACAACGTACAAGATGCACGACTGTCGCCCTTCCGTCGATCGACTTTGGACGTTGTTTGCAAAATAACGGGTAAATAGAAATCTTACCGCGTTCTCACGTCGATCAAACACTGGCATGCTGACCGAGGTCATTAATTTGTATTTCCGCAGACTGCTGGTGTGCTCGTGCCGTGTTTGCTTCCTCACGAATAGTCGATCTTGTTCCTCCATGTTGAAAGGTTTCTTTTTGCTGAAGCGCAAGAAACGCTCCTCCTGCTTCTTACTTTCGTGCTGTTCCCACAACCAGTCGGTCATTTTTGGATCCGTCACGTCAGCGTAGACAGGTGTCCAAATAGTCGGATGATCTGTACGGCCCAACACCAAGGGTCTCGCCATCACCGGCACATATTTCAACACCTAGCAAATTCGAAAAGCTCAATGAATGATCTGATTTGATAAATCATTACAATAAGGATAGATTCTATCCACAAATATCTTGAAAAGATTTTTGAATCAAAAGATTTCTTATAATCTTCTGTGCTATAAATTCTTATGATTTGTAAATTTGACATCACGACTTTCTGTTAAAGTTTTAACAGCGCTTTTTGCCGATTTTATTAAATTTTATTAAATAAGTTTTATTAAATGATTTTTAGAGATTAATATTTTTATTTATTAAATTGGAAAGCAGTCTTGGTTGGCACTAACCTCTTCTCTGACTTCCGCCGGAGTGCATAAATGTACGTAGAATCCTCTATTGGCGCAAGCCATCCACTGCACTTCCCGGACATCTGCCACCTCTCGACCGATCAGATAAGTGAATACTCTTACGGGCATATCAGCCTTCGTTGGTTCGTCCGGATTATCTTTCCAGTTATATGTCTCAAAGATTTCTTTGAAGTTGTATGGTACGCCGTCGGTTATCAGCATGATTGCCTGATTGCAATTAGCACCCCTTCGCCCTTCCACAGAATCTCCGCGAAATGTTTCGAGTAATTCAAAAGCGGTCGTCAAAGCCAAAGAGAAATTAGCGATCATCTCCGTATGGAGATCCGAAATGGCTCGCTTCAACTGGCGTACGTTCGCCAGATTTGCTTGCACCAGAGTGTCATTGAAACACGACACTACCTGTAAATGTGTCACGATCAATTAATAATTCTGCTAATTTAATATTTAATTTCTTTTTTGTTTCTTTGCATTGACAAGTTCAATACTTACCATTTTAGTCACATTGGAGAATGTAATGATGTTGACGAAATCATTGTTACCGAGAGTATCAAGGATGTTGTTTATCACATGCTTGGCGATCTCCTTCCGTATGCCGGTCATGCTACCGGACGTGTCCATCAGGATGAGAACATCTTTCGGACTGGTAGCCGCTTCAATATACCAGCTTCTTGTTCTGCAGTCAAACAGATCTACCGAGTCTACCACCATCCAACTTATGGCAGGGTACTGTCGCATGAAACCGGTCGCGCTGCCGAAGTATTGCCAGGACAACGACGGGTCCTGCTCATAATTATTGATGAAAGTCTTATCAAGCGTCTCCGACCATTTAATCGCCTTAAGGACATTTGAAGCGCGATCATACACATTCGTGGGCACATGTACCGCCGACATACTGAGATTAACGTTGCCACCAAAGTGAGAATTGTAATTGAGCTCGATGGAGATGTTTTTTGCATCGATGAACCGGTATTCTTCCGACGGGTCTTTGTCTGGAGATGAAACGGCCGATGTTTCGGCCACGTCCATTATCCTCTGAAAGTAGAAACAAAGTCGTTTAATGTGTCTAAATGACTATAATTTGCAACTAAATACAAAGTTCTAATGGAACAATGTGTTTGATAATGATGAAGAAGACCGTTGTCACTGCAACTTCAGTATAAATGATATAAAATAAAGAAGAATCACACCTTAATAGCTGAGATCTTGGACTCCATCATAGCCTTGATGTCCTTGGCAATCTCGTGGACAAGAGCACTTCCGTCACGTGGTGCGACGTCCGCCGACTTGTAGCTGTCCTCGAACTTGTCCACGTTCGTCACCAATTTGCCCAACTGTGAGAGCTCGAAACCTAGCTTGTCTGCCCATCCTTTCACTCTATCAATTAAAAAAGTAAAATAATTATAAAATGATAATAATTTTTATAAAATAGTCAGAATAAAAACATTCGCTGTATTACTATTTTATTTGTAAAAGATGTATTATTTTATTGTTTCTTTCACAGTTCTGTTTTATATTCCGAAATTTGCATGATGATTTAAAATAATTAATTTATATCACTTCCATAAATAGAATGTGAAAAAAATAGTTTGTTCATTATAACAACATTGTGAAAACGAATTCATTGTAATCAAATTGATTGTGACCGCGATCTGACAAAACAAAATGTTAATCTTATTCATGAAATTTATTCCTCAAAGTGAAGTAATGAATATGAATCAATGAATTTGACTCTTGTTCGCGAATAAATAAAAGAAATTATTCTTTTTCTGGATAAAAAATGATCGCATTTAAACTTGGAAATATAATACAAAATAATTCAGTTCATATTCAACTATCAATAACGTGACTGTAATAATATTTGCGAAATAAATATTTAATGAATTTTCAAAAGATTCTTTTATTTCTCCAAAAGTCTTTTATGAAATATGTCGTTAGCGTAACGATTCCATCAAGGGACACAGTCCTTCACGGTTGACCTAAATATTATTTATTGCCTCATTACCACATGTGAATTATACGGGGCGATCAAGCTGTTATTGCCACAAAACTCAGTAATAGGAAAAAAAAAAGATCGCAAGATATTATAGAAACAGGGGCAGACAGATGATTGCCAGACCACGAGGTACTTACATATTATGGGAGATGCTGTCGCTACGGTCGGGTGCCTCGATCAGGATCAGGACGACGATGACAGGTATGAAGCAGGGCCTCATAACTTTCTCTGACCACCTGCTGGCCACCTTGGTCCGCTCCTTAGGGGGTTTGTTCGTGCGCGAGAACACCGTAAACAAAACTGAGGTTCGCGTTTTACATTAAGAATGTCTGCGGTCGTTCTGCTTGACGTCGATCGTCGCCGTCGTCGTATGCGCACTCACTAACTTGGTGGCGACTCACGCGGGGCCTACGACAGCTCACTCGGTGTCTATAAGCGCGTTCCAGGTTTATCGATTTTTCGGCCAGGCTTGCGCATGGACAACAAGAGCGAATGACTAAACGCGACCACGCCAACTGTCAAGGATCAGAATTGAAAAAAAAATTGCTTTCAATATAGATTTGACTGGCGGTGATGTGGGATGATCATCAGTATGCTGATTAAGATTACTTCCTACTGCTAAATTTGTCGCTGCTTCAAACGATATTCACTGTCAATACTGCAAATCTATAGTTTATGTTATGCACGTTACAGATTATCAATACTGATAGTGAATTTCGGAACGTAGCTTTAGTTCGTCGATAAGATTGTTCATCGAAAGGTTTCTTCCGGTGTATCTTTGATATACTGGCTATTTCGTATTTTTTTATAAGTGTCATTGATGATGCCACAATGTATGATGTTGAAAATTATCCATGTTTCCAACTTTGGGTATAATACAAGCCATAATGGATTATTTCCTTAAATAAAAGATCTGTGAAAAGAATAGGAGAAAATTCAGCTTTAAAATATTATTTATTTATTTTTTGTTTAAGTATTAAATGTTATAAATCAAGAGATACGCTGCTAATTTTCGCTGAGATATATTTAAAACCGAAATTTGATATTTATCTATTTAAAAAAAAAACACTTGAATATTACATTAACACTTTAAAAAATTATTTACATATTTTTTTTATTTATTAGTCCATAAAATTATAAAGTAGAGAGAAACGTTACTTCTTATCATTTTATTGACCATTTATTATTTTATTATAAGTCAATAAGTTACCATGTATCAATGACGACTAATTTGCCGTCATACAAAGAAATATAAAATCCTAGCCACAGTGACATATAATAGCGAAAAGGACATCATCAATGCAGATGCTCCGCAGCCATAAGTTTCATGTTCCAAAGGATGGTCCGTAAAGCAATTCTTCAACCTGCGTCTTTTTAAAGCGTTCAATGGGATTTTGTGACAGGGTTTGTCGCTCGTGCCATTTGTGTACTCAAGGGGAGAGATGTTGACGGGTGTTACTGCTAATCTTCTGTAGCATGTTGAGTACATACTGTTCACCACAACCAGCAATAGATTAGTGTGTGTCACCTAAAAATTATTATTGGTGATTATTTTTTCTAAAAATTATTTGACTGCTATATTATTTGTATACATATAGAAATTGTGCAATATACATATATCTTTTTATAAAATTCTCATTAATTAATTCAATGTCATGTTACATCTTATAAACTGAGAAATAAGGAACCTAGAAAAATAGAAAAGAATATTAATTCTTTTATCGATCACCGATCATTTACTAGTACTTTTTGCAATTTTGTACTTTTTTAATCAAAACTATTATTTTCTTTATTTTTTAGGAGTAACATGCAACTTTTTAAAATAGTTTTATTTACTCTTTGAGCGTGAAAAGGTCGCGAACAGTAATCGGAATGATTGGTGACGCCTTTAGTAGCAACAGTCTCGTTCAACATGTAGAGTGTTCGCTTTTGATCGCAAGGATAGTGATAGAGATATTGTTGCGGTGGTGGTGGCGGATCTGGTGCATCCTCATCGAAGTGGACTTTGCCGTGAATGCCGGGTAAGTTTACAAACTGGGTCGCAAACCATATCAACCGCATCAGAAACCAGAGCAGCAACCTTGCAACATGTTGTAGCGGCTCCATCAAGCAGTTGGCGGAGTTTCCGACTCGCTGGAATAATTTACACCTCCATAAAAGCATTCTCCTTTTTTTATCAAATAAAAAGAATAATAAAAAAAACTCTGGAAACAGCAATTGTTGTTCACGCCATTTCTAATTTTCTCTCCAAATGCAAAATTCTCTTTCATAATTTTTATAATTATTAAAAATTCACCTATGAGATTTAGATACTCTTAATACAATCAATACTCTTTGAATCAATTATCTTATTAATTATTCTTTGGTATATATATATATATATACACATATATACTTACGACCTCTTGACACCATGCTTGATAATCATAGATTTCAACCGGATTGTAAACACCCTGTTCGACCATGGACAGCATAACGGCACCCTCTTGAGTACCCATAAATTGCCCAGTTTCATTATGTGCATCCGAAATAACTATGTAGCCATTTTGATCTAGCAAGTAGCAGTCAATCCATATGAGATCACAATTCAACTTCGGATTCGTCGTCTCTGAAGTCAATTTGATAAACCGCTTGTATAGATCTCTCATCGGCATTTGAAAACCCACTACGGCTGCTGGCGCTTTTTTACCATCATCCTTGGGCGATAGGCTCATCGAAACTGTCACTATCGCATCCGCGCCTGCTTCCCATGGAACTGAGAATGAGAGATATTTTATTTAATATAATACACTTATATTATCAGACATCTCAAATATAATCATATAAATCATAAATCATATAATATATAATTATATAAGTGTTCATTTTAAATCAATTGGAGAATTTGTAATTTAAAAAGACAAAATGATTAAAAAAAATATATTTATACATAATTTATACAAAATTAATTATAAAAAGTTCTAGGTCTTAATCTTGATTCTTACCGGATAGATAAATACTGTCGGGATCTAGTTCATTTTGAAAGATCGCGCCTTTATACCAGGGTTCATCCACTGCTCGTCTATGAAGATCGCCAAAAACAATGCCATCATCCGCATTCGGCAGTTCGCTAGCCTTCAAATAATGCCACCTGGTAAGGCCACTTTGCGTTGCAATAAATCTAACAAAGACACCATAGAGATGTGCCAAATCGCGAGCTCTTGGAGGTAAATCTTCCACATAGTCACCGCGGAAACTATTGTTCGTTGCTTTGGCATCGAACACGAGCAATTGCATAAGCTCCTTATTGCAATAGTAATCCTCGTGCTTGAGTGTCTGCCTGCCACAATTGGGCTCTTCATCGATGTCTTCATCTATAGATGGATAACTCTCGTATTGTTCGGACCAGCGCCAACCAGGTCGGCTTATTAGCATCAAAAAGTGACGCAACTCGTCTTCCGGACTGTTGAACTCATGACCTTCCAGATAATGATAACGACAATATACCCAACTTGGATGTACACGCCAATGATCGCTCACAAAGTAATCCGACACGTTCACATTCATGTTTTGGTTCTTACGGATCTCGTCGCCGACCTTGAAGAATTTGACATGCAACATTTGAATACAAATTTAACATATGTATCATTGTATACATATATGTATTATGTACATACATATGTATCATACTAATCTACATAATCGTGTGTAAATGATTATTTAACGCAATTTCGCAAGTATTAGTTAGTATAATTAATTGTAAGCATAGAATTATTTTAAACGCGATTATTTAAAAATAGTAAAATTGTTGTTCTGGTGTTGCTTACCTTAATCCATTTAGTTCCATAATTAGAAATAACGACTGCAAGACTGAAAGGTGTGCCAGGTAGAGGTGCATAAAAATAATGACGTTTCTCGAGATTGATCCGGCGATTGTCATCATAATGCAATTTCACAGGAACGTCTGTCATGTTACCTTTCTCGTGATCCACTAATGCTGATCTCAGCTCCAATATTTCATCACCCGGATTCCTGTGCTCGTTTTTAATTAGTGAACATTTCAAATTAAAGAAATGTAACGATTAAATAAAAAAAAATATAAGATATTTTGTGGTAAATGATTTTCTCAACATTTTATATTTGTCTACAATCTGATGGAAAAAGCTGTAAT
Source organism: Tetramorium parvispinum (assembly GCA_011638315.1). Lineage (NCBI taxonomy): Eukaryota > Metazoa > Arthropoda > Insecta > Hymenoptera > Formicidae > Tetramorium > Tetramorium parvispinum. The sequence goes on along the minus strand of VBVR01000953.1, from coordinate 12,506 downwards.
AATGAAAGTATTACCTTGGTCCACGCCCATCATCAAGTATCTCCACCTCCGTGAGGTCAACGCTGTTATAATTCAATTTAAGCCGGCCTTTGTAGACCGGCCGGAGATCTGGATGCGATATCACATAGCCGTTGTTAGACACGATGAAGGCGTAACCGTTCACGCCAAGTTTGTATGGTAACATAAGTTTACGGATGTCATCGATCGGCACGTCCGTGCCGGCCACGCCGAGCAAGGTGTCATTCGCTGCATCTGTCATGTTGTCGTGACTGCTCTTATGATCGAACACAGGCGTGCCCACAGAAGTCAACAGTCTGTATTCTTGCCAGGCGGTCGAGTTCAGGATGGACGGGTCCTCCTCAATGTTCTCCTTTTTGTGCAGCTACGCAGAATGATCACGAGAATGAGGAACAATTTCGATGATAATATATCGTCCCCTTTCACAATTTTCGTTAAGAGGAGCGAAGATAGATTGGAACAAAAGCGAAGGGTCACGCTATCTAATCCACTCTCGATCACTCCAATGCCGAGGTATACAGAATGTGTCTTGGAACCAAGGATTCAACCGAAGTCTCACAAGAATTAATTACACAAGCATTTTTCATTGCGTGTCAATATTCTTAAATCTGATTTAAAAAATGAAAGTCTTTGGTTGTCCGCTTAATCCCAAACAACTTGTACAACAGCTAACACTGATCTAATAATGGGAAATAAATAAAATAGAAATAAATAAAAATGAACTTGATGAAGCCCAGCCAACAGGGTACTAAACCTAGCTCGAGGTACTAAGTTCTCAGTATTGGCCAAAGACCACTTGGTGCATCGATTAGCCAATATCCCAATACCTAGCGATTAATTATTTGCGGGTGTTTGTCCAGCTCTTCGACTTGACACTTCAGCGATCTAAGGCTAATTCCTCCAGATATCAAGCATCTGAGCTCAAGCGAGATATATTCAATTAAATCATATTCAATTAAATCATATTCTAATTATACACAAATAATATTTATTATAAAATTTCTAAAAAGTGATAATTAATAAATATATATATTTTATTTAATAAAGTTAATTAAAAATGTTATTTTTTATTATCTCACTTGATCTTACACAAAATACCAAACAGAGCAAAATAGAAAATTATCCATTGATTTAAAACAAATTTTTTAATTTCTAAAAAATTTCTAAAAAGAAAAATTTTAGCAAACTCGCATCGCATGATCTTGTACATCCGTTTGGTATTCGAGAAATTAAATACAGGAGCTTGTGCCAAGGGATATATAGCGCGATACAGATCTACACGGAGTGCTTGAAAAGCCTAGGGACAGGCAGCAGGAGTGCTTTCTTGATTATGTCTAAACCTGCTTTATGTAGATTGCGTCTTCGTTTATTCGTATGCCCAGCTGTTTTCTCTTCAGAAACTTTTGTAGTCGCGAGTTTTGTTCCTCATGCTTCATCACCCGCCACAGCCAAGCGGCAAGTGCCGGATTCTGATAGGATTTATAAGGGTACATTTATTTTACCCTTTTTACTTATTATACTCCTTCTAAACTTTCACTCTTATAAAACAATTAGTTAGCGTAGAAAATATTGAAAAAAAGACAAAATTACCCGTAATGCGATAAACACAGTAATTATACATTGTTTAAAAACTAATAATTATAAATATATAAATATTATTAATGTTTAAAACAACAAAAAAATTATTATTTCTCTAAAACTTTAAGTTTTTCTTACTACAAATCATAATAATATCTTCAATTTTCAGACAAATTTTCTTGAAATGGAATTAAGAAATATAATTATACATTTAAATATTTTTCATTTGCATAAAATGTATATCGCATTTAAAATAATAATTCCTACCGTGATGTCGGCATAAGTATGCGTCCACACAATAGGATGTACCACACTTTGAAGCACCAAGGGACGCGCCACAACCGGGATGTACTTAAGCACCTGCTCGTGCACTTCCTCTTGCGTTCGCACATGTTTATAGTCACCGCGATTCAAACACGATCTCACTATCCATTGGATGTCTTCTTCTATCTTTGCCGCTTCCTTGCCTATCAGATACGTAAACACCCGCACCGGTACATAAGTACTATTTTCGTTCCAGTTCCATTTTTCGAATACCTGGAAAATGGAAAAAATGGAATACTCAGTAATAATCAATTCATTTAGAAAAATTTTTACTGTTATTATTTTTAAAAGTAATTATTTTAATTTCTTCATAATATATCTTCATTTATTTATGCGTTAGTTCCATGAAATTTCGGTAGGCAAGAACGAAAGTTTATTCGATAAGCAAGTTACAACCTCTTTCAGATTAGGCTCTAGTTTCCCTCCGGAAACACCATCAGTAATGACCATGACGAGCTGATTACATGGTGAATCGGCGTCGCAACCGCGTAATTCCCGATAGGTTTTGAGTAAACTGAATGCCTTGGTGAATGCTTTCGTGAGATTGGCGACTTCCTCCGTCTCGATACGATCCATAGATTTTTTGAACGTTTCGAGATTCTCTGGAGTGGCTTGAATCAGCTTATCCTTAAAACACGGCACGAACTCGGTCGTTACGTTGCTATATTTCAGTATTGTGACGAAGTCGTTGTTCGACAAGGTGTTCAGAATCGAGCTCACTGTTGTCTTTGCTGCCATAACATCACCATTTCATTAAGATGAAACAATTGATACACTCTTTAACAATGTTATATTATAACTTTTTAATTATAAGATTAACAATCGTGCCAAAGCAATTAAAAAATGATAAATATTAATTTCTATATATTAAGATAAAATGTATGTTTTTTTGTTTCATCATGTTGTTTATCTAAAGATCTCAAGTTTTTTATATAGATTAGATTTGATTATAAAAATTTCTTCTATATATTTCCACTTTTTTTACATTTTTTAAAATAAATTTCCCATACCGATAGTCTTTCCCATGCCGGTCATACTGCCACTGACATCTACTAGAATCACCATATCCTTGCTACATGTGGCTGCCTCGATGAACCAACTACGTATCCTGCAGTCATATAGATCAGGATCATCCTTATTATCATCTTTATTATCGTCATTTTCGCTATCACTTTCATCTTCATTATCGTCGACTTTGTTATCATCATCATTGTCTTTGAAGATGTCTCCAGTGTTTGTTTCCCATTCCATAGCAGGATATAGTCGGAGCATACCGGTGACTGAACCAAAGTATTGCCACGACAATGCCGGATCGGATTCGTAATTTTGACGAAACATATCGTCCAACGGTTCAGTCCTCACAATATCTACATTCACATTAGGCAAGAGATCGAACACGTTAGTTGGTATATGAACCGATGAGTAACTCGTGTTCACAGGGATGTTGTAAAAGTGTGAATCAGAAGTCAATTCCATTTCTCTAGAATCAAATCATAATATCTTTTTATCGATTTAGTTTATTTAATAGCTCTCTGAAGTTTTCAACATTATTGCTCGTAGTTTATTAACAATAATTTTCTTCAAATTATTTTACAAGTCTAAATTAATAAACACATAAAATTTAAAAAATATATAACTTTAAGAATCAATTTCAGACCTTTCCTAATTAATTCTGTGCAAATGTAAAGAAGTTATCATTTACATAATTCGCCAAAATTACCATTTTAATTTCAATAATTCCGTAACTAATTTTCGCGGGAAGTTATTTGAAAAGAAGAAACATACAGTAAGGCAGAATAAATCACTCACCTATACACGTTCCTACTCTTATTAAGGCTATCCTCACAATCCTCCTTAGCTATTAAATTATGTCCGATGACATGACTACATTTGCCGGAAACGTAGGAGAAGTTGTTGTTCGTCACGAGAGATGGGTCCCAGTTCTCTGCAGCCTCCTCGGCCGCTATTCGAATGCAGGTGACCGCATCCATCTTCCGGCGTAGCATTCTACCTACATTTTCGCTAATTACGTTGATCAACTCTTCTCCGGACTTGTTCTCAACTCGCGCGTTCATGCTTTTATATTTCTAAAAGAATTATTAAGTATCACTTATCTAATGATAATTTATTTACTCTTTTATCCGTGTTATGTTAAAAATATATAAATCGGAGACATTCAGAAAATTATATATAAAGAATTTTATTTTGTAGAAATTACTGAAAAAAATAAAGATATTCTTTTCCACACTAAAGTCTCTGTGATAAGTTATAAATTAAGCATTGAAAAGTAGGATGATGCAGATTTGCCTTTTGCAAATAATCCTAAAACTGTAAAAAATGTAGCAATTTGAATTTTTTCTTGCTTGGATAAAATTGAAGAATATGTTACTTCTTGGCTGTAAAGTTAAAGCGAATAAACTTATTCATTCAAAATCGAAGAATATGTTATCTTGCGCAAGAAATCGCGAAATTTCTTAAATTCTTAGTATTGGATGTTTATTATCTCAAGTAAACATGTGTACTTACTTCTAGCAATTCCTCGGGTCGACCCACTTCGGTCGCGAGTTCCCATAACTCGGCGCCCAACTCGTCCGCCCATTTGCCCACTCTTGAAAGAAGAAATCGTGAATATTTAATTTAAATATATACGAGAAAGCACATCAAATTATAATTGCAATTGCATCGAAGAATGTGATGATAAGCAATAAATTAAAGTATATATATAATCTCTATAAAACCAAATATATATTTGTAAGTAATAAAAATATCTAGTTTCTATATATAATTTTTCGAATTCTTGTTATTTAATTTCAATTTTCTGTCTAACTTGTTTATAACGCATTTATCTAAAGAACTCATGACTTTCATATTCTACTGCGCTGCAATGCGGAACTCACATAAGCGCATCTTTAGCCAGGCACACGACGAACAGCAACACAAAGTAAAAGACGAAACATCGACCTGCAGTCGTCGGCATGAACAAAAATTGCCACTTCCTCTTCTTTTACCTTGGGGACAGCTATTCGTTCTCAATGGAACGTTATGTTTCTCACCTCTCTTTCTAGAAAAACCACGGATCCGAAAACTCACGATAGCAGATTAGACACTCGATTGGCAGTGTCTACTGTGGAGCAAACTGGTCGCGAAGTTCACCTCCAGTTCGATTATTTTTGGCATTCGAGCAGCGCCGTCTTGAAGCTCTAAAAGTTCCTTCTTGTTTCCTAGCGTGGATATTAATAAAATCATGCCGGCCGGTCAAAGCAGCAGCTAGAGAAGTTGAAAAGATTATTAGAAATTGACTTTGCCTGCAATTATAAATATCTAATTTTCAAAACAGAGAAAATCGGTTTTTTACGAGATATCAAATCTCTACCACTTTATCAACGCTCGATCTACTTTGAATCGTTTGTCAGAAGAGACAATTGAAAAATGAACTTTCATCAATTAAAAAACATCAATTAAAATGAATAATTTATATTACACTATTTACAAGAGCGCTATTACACTCGTACAAGATTCAAGAAGAATCCAAAGAGAAAATATAAAAGATATAAATTATATTAATCATAAATTTACACTTTCAAAGTTTCATAGTATTCTTGATAAAATTATTTTGATAATTAAAATAACTTTAAATATATAAAGTGCTCGCAGTAATGATTCATGCCTTTAAACAAACAAAAAGTTGTAATGTATCTTTAATCGCATTATCGCGTCATGCATTTTTTGCGATTTTCCAATCATTACACATGCATATAATCATGAAGCTAAAAGACCCTTAGGAATCGTAAAGAAATACCTCTAGAATGTTTCCCTCGTCTGGCAAGTTCACGTAGGTTTCACATAAGGTCTTTCTGAGGATGTAATCGGATAACACCTTGTAACATGAATCCTTCACAAATTGCATTATGATCGCATTAGTATACATATAGTATTTTGAAGAACAATGTTGAAATAAAAAATTTTAGTCTTATTAAGTTTTAGATACTTCGTAATTTTGTAGGCAAAACAAGTTCAAGGGAAAATCAAACAAATTTTAAATTACAATAAACTTAGTTGCGATAAATGATAATGTATGAAAAAATATTTTCTTATTCAATATATGACTATCTAAAAATTTATTTATAATTATATATACAAAGTAGCATGCATAGAGCATATTCATCACAACTTGCAAAAATTGCGATTTGAAATCTGTTTGACTTTTCCTTGAACTTTTTTAACCCGTTGTGGTCACCAGGGGTCCATACCATAGAACCACGCTAAGTTTGCGATTACATATCTCTAAACGTAAAAAAAGATTATTGAATCATAAACAGAAGACTCTCAGATATGTGTAATTAAATGTTTGAGACGAAACTTCGCATAGCTGGCAAATGGCGACTGGTTTTTTACGTGGGGGTCGAATGGACCCCATGTGACCGTTATGAAATTATTTGGAGGTGTGACCACAACGGGTTAAATATGCTTTTCTTAACTGATAATTAATTCTAATTATAAAAACATGAATTTCTGAGAAAATTATAATAAGCAAAATTATTTGTAATTTTTGCACAACGTTATTCATGTGAGCTCCTGTTGCGTGACATCGCAGTTCTATTAATTTAATATATGATTTCGTTCGTTATTCTTCGGCTCAAATATTTATATACTGATTTTTTAATTCTTATTGTCTTTAAATGTTTATTTTGTACTTTTTCGCATTTAATCACAAGAAATTAAATAAGCATTTGAAAGAGTTGAATTAAATTACACGATTGATTGTCAACAGAGCAACATTATTGTGATAGCATCGTGACATTTTTTGTGTGGAATATTATATACATTATTCTGTTATATGGTACGTATATGGTGCGCATATTATGTTTTTTAAATTATTTTAAATTACAAGAACATTTTAAACAAAATTTATTAAAAAATTTGTAAAAATAATTTTGATCATACTTAAAAGCTTTTGAAATCAGCGTGCACTCCATTTGACGAGATGTATGTTATATATTTATTTTTGCAAGAATGCAATATATTTTTAATAATATTTATACTATTACTTTTTATACAATATATTTATAATTATAAATAAATTTTTCGATAGTCATATCCTGTTTGAATAAGAAAATATATTTTCATACATTATTATTTATCGCAATTAAGTTTATTGTAATTTAAAATTTGTTTGATTTTTCCTTGAACTTGGTTTGCCTACAAAATATCTTTGTCTGCAGCTGATCGAAAATGATCCTAAACAGTTTAGCTCAAATCTTTATACATATACACGCAACAATTTATATATACATTGTAACTACCTGTGTGTACTGTGTCTATCTTTGATTTAATTTAAAAGAAAATTTAATTCAACTCTTTCAAATGCGCATTTAATTTCTTGCGATTAAATGCGAAAAAGTACAAAATAAACATTTAAAGACAATAAGAAATAAAAAATCAATATATAAATATTTGTGCCGAAGAATAACGAACGAAATATCAAATATTAAATCAATAGCAACTGCGATGTTACGCAACAAGTGCTCACATGAATAACATTATGCAAAAATTTCAAATAACCTTTGCTTATTAATTTTCTCATAAATTCATGTTTTTATAATTAGAATTGATTATTACTTTTAATAAGTTAAGATAAGCATATTTATTTACTAAAGTTCAAGGAAAAGTCAAACAGATTTCAAATCACAACTTGCAAAAATTGTGATTTGAAACCTGTTTGACTTTTTTTTGAACCTTAGTAAATAAATATGCTTATCTTAACTCTATATGTTCTAATATGCTCTATGCATGCTATGCGACTTTGTAAAATTACGAGGTATCTAAAACTTAATGAAACTAAAATTTTTTATTTCAACATTATTCTTCAAAATATTAAATACCTTCAAAATAATTCCCTTCAGAAGCTACACGCTACCAGAGACCAGCTGCCACTCTTAGTAGTAATGCTGGAAATGTTCAACCGGAACTGCCTTCAACAAGTCTGTTACGATCTTTTAAGTGTTGTTTACAGTTTTAAAATAATAACCTTTGAGGACGGAATTTGAGTTACGGGAAAAGGAAGCAGTCATACGGACTGTGATCAGCCGATGGAATTACGGAACCACTGGAATATCCTTCTTGGTCAAAAATGCGATCACGGAGATGGCAGTGATAGAGAGCGTGGTGCAACATCCAAGAGTCTGCAATCTTCGATTGAACAATTAATCCTTTTTCTGAGTCGTTCAAAAATCTCACAATAATATTATATACGATAGTACTCGCCGCTCAAAATTTTATTTTTTCAAATTCATAACGCGTCACTATTACTACACACACACACACACACACACACAAAATCCGCTGTTAAGTGAACGTGTTCACGTCAAACGTATTCACGTTATTAAGTTGAAACTCGCATTAAATATTAAACAGGAATAAACATAAGGCGTAACTGCAATATTGCCAGTTCTCGAGCAACTCAGTTTGTGTTTTAATCTCATTACTTTTTTATATACGACGAGACACACCTAGTTCTAAGAAAATAATTATAACGTTATCATGAAATATTAAATATTAAATTAATGGAAACTGCGATGTCACGCCACACGAGCATACACGAATAACGTTATGCATTTTAATAAATGAGATGAGAAATTAAGAAAATAATGAAGCTGATGGTGGAAAAAGAAAAGAAGGAAAGGAGAGATAATATAGTTATAAAAGAATTGAAAATAGGAGATAGAGTCATAAATGAAAAGATGGAAAGTTTCATAAAGGAGGAATTGGGGATAGATGTGAAGGTAAAAAGAGAGATGTGTAGAAAAAGTGGGAAGGTAATAGTGGTGAGTTTGGAGAGAGAGGAGATGAAGAAAGAAATAATGAATAACATTGTGCAAAAATTACAAATAACCTTTGCGTATTATAATTTTCTCACAAGTTCACGTTTTTATAATTAGTAGTAATTTGTTATTATAAGTAGAGCCGGGACGTTCGGGCTCGATCTCGGGCTGCGCGCGGAGAATCGCTGCGTGTGAGTGAGTCGGGTGCCCGCTAGAGAGAGGTAACAATACTTCTCGAGGAGACGCGACAATTACCGATCTATCCAAATAAATATAAAAAAATGCTTGTATATAGTATTCGGATAGATCAGACACAGTCGGCAATCGCCGCTATTGTTATTTCTAGCGGGCCCCCGACTCACTCGTACGCAGCAGTTCTCCGCGCGCAGCCCGAGATCGAGCCCAACGTCCCGGCTTTAGTCATTAGTTCTGGTAATTTATAAAAAATATTTACTCATAAACCTTATTAAATAAATATTTATTCATAAATTTCTACTCATAAAAAAATATTGCAAATTGCAATTATATACGTAATTATACACATAGTGTACAATTATAGAGCTAAAAGACCTTCGGAAATTGCGATCAAACGAGAGAATACTTCTAGAACCATTCTGTTTCGTCTGACAGGTTCACGTAAGGTTTCTCTGAGAGTGCAATTGGATGACATTTTGTAATGTAAACCCTTCACAAATCTCATTATGATCGCATTATTATATGTCAACATGCAACGATTTATGTAAACGTTGTAACTAACTATGAAAATATATCTGTATTTCTTTATCTTTGATTTTATTTGAAAGAAAATTTCATTCAATTTCTTGAAACGAACGTTTAGTTTTTCGCGAGAAAAAACAAAATAAACATTTAAAAACAATAAAAATTAAAGAATCTGTATTCATATATGTATAAAGATTTGTTTAAGGGGGAAAAGTCGTTTAGAAGGCCGAAAAATAGTATAATTTCACGAATTTTTTTGCAGCTATAATGAAAGTTATCATTTACAACACTTTAGGTATGTTTTATTTACATCTTAAAGTGTAAAAAATTTTTTTTTATAAAAAAATACAAACATTTGGTTGTAAAAATGATGCAATGTTTCTGTCGCCTCACCGCCGCACTGTGTACATACATATACGATAGCGCTCGTTCTACCTCATCTATAAAATAACAAAAAACTAAAGTGCGTCATAAATTTGTAGCCAATACCTTCTACTTGAACTAAAAAATTTTTTTAAAATAATTTTATAATGTTTTTTTGCAATAAAATACTACATTTTTTCGTAAAAATCGCACCTTTTTCAAAATCATTTAAAATTTCTATTTTTCACTTTTTTCCATTTTTCTTAATTCAAGTAGAAGGTATTGGCTACAAATTTAAGATGCACTTTGGTTTTTTGTTTTAGAGGAGGTAAAACGTGCGCTATCGTGTACAGAGTACGCCTACTTCGGCGGCGAGGCGACAGAAACATCGCATCATTTTTCCAACCAAATGCTTATATTTTTTATAAAAAAAATTTTTTTTACACTTAAATAAAACATACCTAAAGTGTTGTAAATGTTAACTTTCATTATAGCTGCAAAAAAAATTTGTGAAATTATGCTTTTTTTCAGCCTTCTAAACGATTCTCCCCTCTTAATACTTTAATAGGCTAATTGTCTAGGATTACTATCGATTAGCTGCAGGAAAACATATTTTGTAGGCAAAAAAAGTTCAAGGAAAAGTCAAATTTTAAATTATAATAAACTTAACAAGTCATTATGAATAAGTGCATTCAATAACGCAATTTGAGTCTTATCAGTGCGATTAATAATGTTTAATTTAATTTCAGGTAGCAAGTTGATGTTATTTGTCGTCATTTTAACATCAAAATGGTCTGTTTGACGAGAATAACGATAAATAACGTCATCTTGTTACCTGGGATACATAATGCTACAATTTTCCAAACGTTTCAGCTCTTCTTAGTTCGAGCGCATCTTCAGCGCAATTATAATACAATTCGTTGAAAAAAACGACTGATTGATTCACATTGCCCTACTAAATAAACTTTTAATTTTTCAAGAGTCCTGTATTGTTTGCGATGAATATGTTCTACGCTAGCGATAAAATTATGTAAGTCTAAAAAAACCATTACGACGCTATCACAAATGCAAATATTAAATTAATGGCTTTTAAAAAAATGTCTGATAAACGACTGCAATGTCACGCATTCGAAGCGCTATAGCAACGGGACATGAATAATTCGTGCAAAAATTATGAATAAACATTTCTAATTTCCTAGTTCATGCATAATTCAAAAAATATTTAGTCATTAAGCATAAAATAAAAAAAAAATATTCCGTAAATATGATAGTTGCATTAATTCCACGCTCTTCTGCTTTCGAGCCGATGAGTATTCGGAGTGCACTGGACATTGAGAGATAATATGCAATTATAGAATGAGAACCTTATTTCCTTATATTCCATTCTTCTTGAGTCTGTTCTCCTTGAGATTTTGAAAAAGTCTCATATGACGAATTGTAAAAAAGGGAAAAACATGCACCTAAAATAATATAAAGTCAATATGATAAATAATTATCATTAATTATATATTAAATATTAAAGTAACGTACAATTTTCCAAAATTAGTCAAAATTAAAATTTGTATTATCTCAAATAACAAGCTAACGTTATTTGTCGTCATTTTGATGTTAAAATAATGTTTTTGACGATATTTTAACGTCAAAAATTGTACGTTATCGTAGACAAAGTCAAAATAATAAATAATAATCCTTGGCAAGTAAATGTCAAAAGATTGAAAAAAATTGTATGTCATAGGTGTTTACAAAGTCCAATATCTAACGGATATAGCCCAGACTAAAGTCAAGGACCCGTTGGACATTGCGGATGTAACTTCCTGTTACGGTATCTATAATGTAATACGATAATAGAAAATAGAATATTTATAAAACATCTCAGGTAGTAAGCTGACATTATTTGTTGTCATTCTGACATTGAAATGTCGTCAAAAACGTTATTTTAACATCAACATGACGACAAATAACGTTAGCTTGCTATTTGAGATAATACAAATTTTAATTTTGGCTGATTCTGGAAAATTGTTAAACGAAACAAAATCAAGTGTCACAATATAGTTTATAATCAAATAGCATTTTACAAAGATCTTGTCTGTAAAATCTACTTTTAAAAAAGGCGATTAGCAAGTCAATATTTGTATTTTATTGTATTTTATTATTATTTTCTTTTTGTTATTGTATACAAGTATAATTTTCAAATATTTCAAAGTAAATGCTTTCATAATTAAAAGATTATAGAAATTATATGTAAATAAAAAATTTCAATTTTATTTTTTTGAATTTATAATTACTATTTGCAATGTATTTGAAAATCTATCAACTAATTAATGTTAAAATAATTGCTAATGTGTACGCGTTTAAAGTCAAATTTCTTATAATCCATACATAAGACTAAATATAATTGTAAAATATAATATGTTATATTAAAAATTTACGTGTCATTTTAGTTTATATTAACAACACACTGAGAAACACAAAATTGCTTAAAATAATAGAAAATTAAACTCACTATATGCAATGTAATACAAGAAGATTGATGACCAACGATATGAGCAAAAGAATGTATTATATATTGATTCGATTTATATGTTTATATTCAAATATAGTAGGGAACAGAGATCGGCAATAGATTAAGAAAAAATTAATATTACATGATTATTTAATTAATTATTAATTCAATGAGAATAT
>VBVR01000952.1:0-37329 GCA_011638315.1 Tetramorium parvispinum | reverse complement strand
AAGGGGTACGAAGAATTCCTTGCACTCGGGGCATCCATGCAGGGAATTCCGGGCACGTAAATCTTGGCAAATCTTACGAACAGCTCTCTCCCTCTCTCTGTCTGTCGACCGCCTTCCTTCTCCCTGCGTTCAGCCCTTTCAAAACTGCTACACTCGTACCATCGCTTTGATTTACTCCGCTGTCTTTTATTCTGTATTTTTGACAAGGTCGGTAACAGAGAGCGGGAGCGTGGATACCCAGCGCGTTTCCACGGATATCCTATCCGAAAAACCAGCGAGATATTTCCTTTTAACCGCATTTCAAAGTCCCTTAGGCGAAATACCCTCTGTGCACACGAACTCCTGACTGCATATACGCACGGTCTGATCTCTCTTTCAATTTCAATCCTCGGGGTAAACACGAGGAAAAACCTCGTGAACTTTAATATCCGCGCCTGGCTCTCCGACGTTAAATGAAATACAAATTTTTCGAACGTATACGTATACGCAGATATTGGCGAGTACTTTACGTAAACAGCTGTGTTTCAGTCGAACAATTTAATTTCACTCATATGAATCTTATGTATTTTGCAATTACGCTTTTTCTCTATCGCGATTTCATATACCTGAGTATATTAGAGTTGTTGTTTGAATTCTACAATAATCGTTACAATAAAAATATTCTCATTTCATCTGTAATAAAAATGTAGCTATTAAGTCATTTGTAACTCGAGATGTAAAATTTTATTTTAAATATCTCGCTTAATATTTTTTTTACACGAGATTACAAATATGTACAAATTGTTGTAAATTGTTGTGAAATGCAAATTACTTCTTGTAAGATAAATCTACTTTGTGAATGCGCATACATCAGTGCGGCTATTATAGTTTTAGCGATATATCGACATTTTCTATTTACTTGATTGTTATCAGAACTCAAACTGTTGTAATGACTCACTCAATATGAAATTTCTTGCAATTAGTCGCGGTAAATATGAGGGATATTTTTCATAAGACGTAAAACGAATATTAAAACGTACTCCCGTATGATGGACTTCTTGCGGGCGAACGAGAAATCCGCTACATCGTTCGCCAAGATGTCGTAAGATATTAAAAGTAATATCTCAGTGAAAGGAGGCGAGATGCAGCGGGGGGTGGAACAATATTACGCGAATATTACGCGAATAATAACCAGGGAGGGAGAGGAACGTTATTTAACGAGATAAAGCGACTAATATCCAGGTAGTGCACGTCGACGATTTAACGCGAGCGCTCGCGAGCGCTCCCGCGCGCGCGCGCGCACATGGTAACACTTCCGTAATAGTTGACGGCCGCGTATTTAGCGAGACATAAACGACGAATTGCGCTGAAACACATCACCCTGCACGTAGATAACGTATAACGATGAAGACGAGTGAGTTTAGCGACGCGAGACAAGCTGCATAGAGCAACTATCGATCTTCGTGTGTCTAGGCCGTAGGGATGCGGCACGTAAGGGATCCGTGACGCCTGCCGGTGAGCAAGTTATTATTTGATAATGCTCGTTGCCGCTAATGAAACTGCACCGTAAGGGTGAATACGCTCGCTCGCGCGTGGACGTGGTGTGCCTTCCGTCTTGAGCGTGCGTTGAGCGCGATATATATGTACAGTGTACGTACGTTATCATGGCGTAACGTCGACAAGACAGAGGGGAAAGTCCTCGGTAAGTCATAAACTCGGGTAACTTCGGCACGGTACCTTGGCTCGCAAATTGACCAAGAAGCTCCAGCTAATTTTCATGCCGGCGCGACGCGGCGCGGCGCAGCGTAACGCGATGCGACCGAGTCCTTGCTCGTATGGATGAATGATCCGTGTAATCTCAGACGTAGTCCGGCGAGTAAGTTAACGAATCGAGTCACTATGCCCTATTAATATCCCAACGTAAACCATAGAACTAATTGCTTTCGCCGAGGCGAAATGGAATATCGAGGCTACCGCAGTGCTCGGCCAGCTCGGCCAGATTGGACATTGTGCCCGGTTAAATTTAGACGCGTAGAACCTACACGCCGGGCTAATTTTAATATAATATTCTCTATAGCAGGGGATTTTAGCAGCTTCCACCCGATTGTTCAATCGCCAATGGTTAATGGAGCGTCAACGCTCACCCGGGCTTTCCCTCTGTACCAGGACTCCGTTAATAGTTCATACTGCGTAATTTATGCGCATACTGTGCGGCCATAATTTATATGGCGCATCATACACATTTGCAAATGCCTATTATCGGCCAATAATCACCGTTCCCGCATTTTATTGCTTTAACAACTTTAACTACACGCGCCGCGCATATGTTATCTGTTTTTCCGTTATCTCTTTTTACCCGTTCGTTTTCTTTTGCTCATTTATTTACAAGCGAGGAATGTGCACGCGGAATAATATGCTGACTTCGAGTTGAATACAATCGATGAACGCGTAATGCCAACGCAGCACGTTTTAGCCCTTTCCATCGTCTATAAAGTTCGGTTAATAACTTTGAACTTTCGCTGTTTCACGCTAGCATGATTTCCTATCTCGAGTGGCGCGACATAAAATTCAATGTATGCCTCTGCGTGCGTACACCCAATTCGCGCGATGTATCGTGACGTTATATCTTGTACAGGTTTTATGTTTCATATAGATGATAGAAATTTAATTTATTTTCTGAAATTGAAAAATCTTTCCAATATCTAAGAGTACTTATATGTATATGATTTTTGTGCTATATTTTTATCTATCTCCCTTCAGATCGCCTTTCCATTACGTTAGAATAAAGTTGGTAAATAGTGAGTGCAATTTATTTAGGAAATTCTAGCAGACTGCTTGCGGCTTACAGTAATTACACAGATGCATTTGTCAGACTCAGCTAGGCCATACTCTTGTAGGTCTAACTATTTCAACAGCTGCAATAGAGTATTCTTAGTAGATGTCAGTGCTACGAAGTAATTACAACTATAATCTGTTAAGCCGCTATGAAGCGTTATAATCAATGGAAAAATCATCTTGAGAACTCTACCTAAATATAAATTTTAAGTAATAAACAAATTAAAGTTTAAGAAACGAAATTTTTGGAGTTGGAAATTAGCTGCGCAAATAATAACAGTATTGCAAAAATATAAATTAAGCGTAATTTGTTCGTGTTAAAAAAGTATTCCTTAGTTTTACCATAAAGGCGAGTTAATAGTTTTAATATGTTTGCAAAATAAATCGCGGCGAAAAGACATTACCGAGGTAAAAGGCTGACGAAACTAAATACTCCCATTTAGAGATAGTACTCGAGAGCCGCTTGCTCTCGCGAATTACCGTAGCCAAAGAAACTCTGCGGGGAGAGAGATACAAGCATTATTCTCTCTGGAAACTGCATTTTCCGCGATTCAAGCATCATGAATGAAAAGCAGAAAGAATGGATCCGCTTCCATTCCAACGAAGGAAATGCGAGGGCGGCGGCACGTTACGGTCTTAAAGGGATGGAAGAGCGGTAAAGTGAGAGGTACGGGAGGGAAGAGGGTGGCGAAAACGCGAGAGGCCGACGCGGAGCGTAGAGGTGCACCGACGACGCCGCAAAAATGGGCAAAGTTCTGAAGGAAGGTCGGAAGCGAAAAAGCGGAAATGGCGACGCGACGATGCCGGTCGGCTCGTTTCACCCTTTCTCCTCCCCTCCCCCAACTCTTTCCTCCCACGTTCGCTCCTTTTCTCTCGGTTCACCTCGTGCTCTCGGTGTCAACTCCACTATCGAAGATTTAAGTCTCGCCGCGCGAAACTCCGAACGTAATTACTTTGGTTCTCTTTCATCTTCGCTCTATCTGTCGCTTGGAGCAAACTCACGTTAACACCTTCGCGCGCGCGGTCAGCCAGCAGGTCAATCTGTTCACCAAAGGTGCCTAAGTGCGACGGTTTATTTGCCGAAGCTGCGGTTTCACGTGGAAGGAGATTATACGAGGGGAGGTGCCTTCCAAGACTGGTAAACCAGCGTGGCCGAGATCGCGTTTCACGTGCCCGTTCCCTTATGTATTCCTTAATGAAATCAGAATCTCAAATCTAACTCACGTAAATCATATGTTAATGATGCTTGGGTGTTCTCATTATGAAACTTCGCTTGTTACCTGCACATTTCAAAAGCTCTCATTCTGTGCTTCGTTATTCGCTTGCGCGTATGCTTCGCATCAGATAAAACAATGGTATAACGATATGCGGAGCGGAGCTTTCTCATTAATTCGTCAGAAACTCAATGCATAATGGACAGAATCGGTCGAGGTAATTATGACATTGCACCATTTCCCAATATAATTACTTTCAAATTTCGATTCACATATACATATATAATATATGTTTATGTGTATAATTTTATATACATATAATTTTTGTAATGTCGTATATTTTATTACTTTACTCATTAGGTGAAGTCTCGCTTTCACGCAAACTCTAATCCACGTCTGAACGTTTCGCAATAAAAAACACATTGATTTCATTGTGCAAACACCTTCTGAAAGTCTCGTATAAGCGCATCGTTATATTTCTTCGGCGGGACTACAGTTCAGACTGCGAATAGAAGACAGTTTGCGGTAGCTGGGATAGTGGAGAATGGCGGTGTGCTGAACGAATATACCCGTTTCCTTCCACGGGCGCAGTCGTTACAGAAACGAGAGTGCCACTTAAATCGTGTCTTCCTTTTCTTGCCTTCCTCTCCACCCTCCATTTTCCACAGAGGCGCGCTGGTGGTGTGCCTGTGCCTGGTATCCTTTTCCCATTCGACGTTCCCGTTACACATACGCCAGGGGGAAAATCCTGAGGAACATAGAAGCATGCCCTCCGACTGCCGCGGAAAATACAATGAGAAAATCCGCTTCCGATTTCGTGCGCGATATCGAGACGACGACGGTGAGAGACCTGAGATCGGCAATTGCTCTCGACGATTCCATACGATCCCCTTTAAAGAAATGCCGCCGGAATGGTTATCGCGCAGCCGATGCAGGACGGTACGCTAACCGCGAATCGAAAGAGATTTATCAATTGCCCAGAGTCCGCTTAGTATCATTGCAATCGACAGCGCAATCACGTGCACGTTTTCGCGGACGTTTATGGCGATTTCCATTAGACTGCGTCCCGTGTGCCGTCTCTCTGATAGAATTTTATCTGCATTGACCATGATGGGGGAAACATAGGGAAATGTCTCGCTCCCGAGGGAAATGCTGATGAAAAATATATTGGTGAAAAAAAATACAGAATACCGATGTAAATTTCACGGTGGCTATTGTGAATCGCGAAATTGTATCGCTCATGCTTACACCTCGACGGAAAACGGCACAGCGCGGTACGCCTCGCTCAAAATTTCATTTTGTACAAATTAGCCATTTATTTTTAATTAAAAGTATCGTGACGTGCACGATTTCCCGGCACCGACCTAATTTCATCGTTGTGTGCTGCGGCGGCGAGCAAATTTGATGTAAATTGTGCCATAAGTTATGTCAGAGCCTAAATAAATTATAACGTTAAATGCATTGCGTTCCATTAACAATCTCCATTTTTGTCGGAATTTAATGTGTAATTGCGTAAAAACAACCGTTAAAACGCACCGTTATGACTGCGAAATATAATGATTTCAATTGCATTTATATCTTGTGGAAATGAGACCTAAAAGTGGTACGTAAAATAATAGGATTTTTATATATTAGATGAATTTCAAAATCACGTTTTCCAATGGAAATAGCGACCTTTTGTAACGTTTGTTTTCCGTAAGCGTGCGGTATGCAAAGTGGATCTAAAATTCAACGGGGAATCGCATCGATGCCGCAAGGAAGAGACGTATTTACGTAACGATGCCTCGTAACTTTCGGTTGTGCTCGGCAACGTTTTGGGAACGTTGTTTGAGAGATTATATCATTTCAATTAGCGTAACAACGTGGAAGCGACCGAATTCAGGCGATACACTGGAACGACGACCAGCCCGTCTCGATTAAATCTGGCATCAAAGGCCGTCGAGGCGACGCGACGCGGACGCGCGATACGACAAGAGGGACAGAGAAAAACCGCAGAGAGCAATCGCGCCTCGTTGCTTCTAATGAAAACACACCCTTCTCCCTTCCGCCATGCACAGAGAAATGGGAAAACGCAAATGGAGCGGGACGAAGGACACGTGTCCGGAATGTGTATGTACGTGATATCGATACTGCTTCTCTCTCGTGCCGAGATGAGGAGAGACGGACGGAAAAAGAGAGAGCGAGTCCCATCCATCAAAGGAAACGCGACAACTTGTACGGGATGGAGGGAAGGAAAAGGAAGAACGATCTCTTGTCGTCGTCGTCGTCGACGCCAAGCAACCCCTTTTCGACGTTTTGCTCCAGATCCTCCGAAGCAGAGTACAGCGGCACGGCGACACGGAGGACGGAGCCTGAGGGAGAAAGCGACCAGCCCAACATCCCGGCTTTCGATGCATCCCATTATGGAAATGCGATCTCGCGCGCGTCTCTTGAAAATTATGTTGATGTTATGCCGCATCTCTTAGCGCCGTCACCACCGCCGTCGTACCGTCACCCTTATCCCTTATTTCTGCCTAACCTTCTGGCCCCTGACTCGTCGTGACGAAGCGGCGAAAGTGATCGTCCAATAACTTCCCCGGCGATTATCTCGAATTCGTAAAATGCAATTATCTTCCTCAGAATTGAATTTCTCTAATCCGTTTCTGTTAGTCATCTCAGTATCTCCCCTTACAGTCTCTCTTCTCCTTTCCACAACTTTCGTTTCGGTTCCCTTTCTCGCCAAAAACCACTCGAAGGAAACCGAGACTCTACTCGTACTATCTACCCGTCGCCGTTTCTCTACTACCCTCGCACCGTTCCCCCAAGATGCTCCGCATCGTTTCTCGAGCGTGATATTCGCACTACTCGAGAGCACCTCTTAAACGGAATTATAGCCAGAAGTGTGGCATCACGACACGCGTTTGCACACACCGAGGAATGAAATACGATGGCCACCGCAGTTGCTGCCATCGAGAAAGCGGAGACAGGAAGGTCGAAGAGTAGCTCCACCTTCCATTCCACCTCGGGAATTTCCTGTCAGGGATAACTGGAGGAGGATCCACGAAGGAGCAATGGCGGCCGTGCATCATCCGTACGAAAGGACCCGGGACGTTATTCGTCTGGCCGACATTCTCAAAGTGGTTTTGTCAAGGCATGTCGATGAGAACGAATGGCGCTTTTCGCCGGTTTCACTCAGTCTTCCACGCGAGTGGGATTTTTCCATTTTTCAACGGCTAAGAATTCTCCACCGCTGCCAATTCCGAAATCTCAGCCGCGACAAATAGTCTTCTACTCTTAGGATTTTATATGTCACAATTTTAGGAAGTCCGCACAAAATATCCTGTGGATATGCCGCAAATGGACATTACTTTCATGTAGCCTGTGCACGTCTCGTAATAAAAATTTATTATAACATAAATATAACATACTTAAATATATTTGAAAAATAAAAAGATATTCTTGTATTTCCTTTTCTTTTGACATATTTTTTCTGAAGAATGTAATAAAATTTGTTATAAGTTGAATGCGGCGAAAACACCGGAAATATCTTTTGTATAAGATTATCTTCTATGACAACGGCACGGACGAAATATTTAATAATAAGCGGCTCGAATTCAGAGTGCGTGTAGCGTACGTTTTGCGTCCATCTTTACAATCTCACACAATCAACCGAGATTTCGCTTGGTCGTAACTTGGTTGCTTCAACGAGTTATTGATAATATATAGTTCCATTTGTGAAAGAGGGTGTCTACCGCGGTTTATTAACGCTTCTTCGAGACCGTTAGCTATGTAATCGATAAGATATATTACACGGAAACACCACGCTCCGCAAATTTATCGGCATTAACGTACATGGCAACGTTATATATTCATTTGCAGGCGCGCAGATAAAGAATATCTTTTTTGGCCCGACGACAGAAGAGAAATGTAGAAGATAAATTTTCAACTTGGAACAAGAATATCGACGTATTCCACAGCTGGCTGGAAATATACGTCCGAAAAATCATCCGATTTTTAAATCACGTAATGGAAGATATATTTCAATATCGTAATGATTATATTCAATATTCAATATCGTATTGATTTATTCCTATGCTTTCGCGTTATTTGCTAAATTAAAACACATCATTTGCTAAATGTAACGCAATGATTTCAAGCAAAGACAAATATACTAATATTTATATCTGTATTTTTCAAAGCCCTTCCATTCGATAAAAGTAATAAAAAGAATTTTGTGTCACTTTTATTCATATGACCCAATTCTATATAGTTATTGAAACAAACGGATAACGAGAAAGCTGCGCGTTCGTGTCGAGCGCATTCATGTTTATTAATTGAAAGTCATTTCTGCTCGCCAATAAAGCGCGGATAAATAACTGTGCGCCATTAAAAAAAAAGGAAGGGTGGAACGTTTCGTTGCCAATAAACGTGCGCAATTGAGCTTCAAAAGCTGTTGTGAAAGCTGGATACTCTTCGTTTCGCCTATCGAGTGTCGCTTTTTGTTATAAATGTGATGGACCTTCGTTCGGAGCTTATTCACGCGACGCACCGGATCACCCGTAAATAGATTATCCTGTGATTATTGAAATATTAATCCGCACAACGTATCATTCACGTTATCATTAATATTGCCGCTATTCCAAGACAATTGCGGCAAAGTAAAAGAGTCGAATTAACGAAACGATTCGTATGCCGGATGAATCGCGTATAAATATTGAAGGTTCCATTGCACGTACAATGCGGTCGGAAAGAGTTCGGGCCGCACTATATTTTAAGGAGAATTTACGTGCAATTGCGGAATCTGCTGTGCAGTACGAAACTTTCATACCCCTACGGGATAAAAATCTTAACACATTTTAACGGGAAAGATCGAGTACGTGTCTAAGAATTTATTCTTAGAGCTTAGATCGCGTTCTCTTTTTCTAGGCATAACAGATACTGTTTCGCATCCGGCGGCTTCCCTAAGATTTCGCGGGAGAAGAATTTTCTCGGTCGAGCGTATTTTTATGCGCTGAGCAAAAATACGTGTGCAACGTCACGAGTGCGAATAAACTGCATGCGCTAAATACGAAGGCGAACTTTCATCGATCGATGAGATCTGTGATCGTAATATTCCAGTCGTACGAGCTATGAAAAGTGACACGATTTAGAAAATTGTAATACTGTACGATATTCGTGGAAAGAGTTATTAAGCAGGTGATATACTTAAACCACAAAATAATATCTCAAAATAGCGTAAAAGAAGTGAAACACACACACACACACACACACACACACACACACATAACTCTTCATACCGTGTATGTAGCTGTAGTAAAACGAAGCGTGAAAACAAAGCGTATGCAGAATAAGAATAAACATTTATATCATAACGAATTTATTTTTTTTTTCGAAAAAATATACCATTAAAGTACTAAAAAAATTTTGCAAAAATTATAAAGCAAATACAATTTGTTTAAAAAGTGTTTAATTAAGAAAAAGCTAAATTATTTTTAAGAAATGCAAATTAACAAAATTTGATAAACATAAAATAAGTCAAGTGTATCTTCGTTACGTCCTCAAATAAGCCAGCGTCATAAATAATCTTGAAAAAGGGCTGACTAACCGCAAAGCCGTATTCTATTTTGAGTATAAAAATTTTATCAAGCCGTTCTCTTGTTGTTTACATGTCACAAACGTGAGCAAATATACCACGAGGCGACAGCCGCGTAGTTTTCGGGCAAGGTTTGCAACGCGAGACGTATCCCTCCCGTGAAACGAGCGAAAAGCTGCCAAGAGGTCTTCGTCGCCGGTTGCAGGGCAATGTAAAGCCAGCACGTAGCTGCGCCCAGCGAGCAGAAGGGGCAAGAGAAATGCGGCAGAGAGGAGATACATAATTTTTCCCTTGACGATGCTAAAATGAAATAGGGAAAGGGAACGAGCGGAAAGGTGGTAGCGACGGAACGGGCAAGGGAACGAGAGAAACGGCGAGAGAGAAAATCGAGAGAAACGTGGCGAACGCGGAAAAAATTTTAGGCAAGAGAGGAAACAAGAGAGATAGCGAGGGTGAGAGGAAGGGGCGAGAGGCCACGGGACGCGAAAGGAAAAAATAGGGCAACGAGAACGGGAGATGGGCGAGAGAAGAAACGCGCGGAAAAACGTCATAGATAAAATTAAAAGCAGTCGGTTGTGCTTCTTTCTTCCTAAATTTGGTAATATTCGAAATCAGTGAAAGCGCCGTTATTAAATCCGATGTTTTCTGCCAGATGTGCAAACATACATCGAAAACTCGGAGCTAAACTAGTAACTGCAAAACAGAGAGGAAATTCATAGCACGGACGAGTCAAAAATCGTTGGACATCGTATTACAATACGGTAGAACATTGATTGATATCGCGCTGAATGTTCTGTTCATCATACAATTTGAAGCCGGAATACCGTAACGGGTAACAGACACTGCCCGACGGCCCGTAAATATTTCGATATAGAATTCGCAATATCAGTGTACGAAACTTGATTCGTTCTACAGGCATAATTAACATGTAAACTGGATAATTAAATTATATATAATTTCAGATATGTACATACAAAATAAGATTATATAATGTAATTTAATATTTTCCATAATAGTGCTGAGTTTATGTAGCGGAAATAATGTTCTCAGAACAATATATAGAATGATATTCGCAAATTAGCAAAATGCTCTTGATGTTTTTTTAACCGACATTTCAATCTTCGTTGATAATGTAGATACAACACAACAGGGAAAATGATGAATAAAACTTTAAGCGATTTAAACGCGACCTGAACGAATCGGGCTCTTGTGGCAACTACTACCACGAACGAATGCACAGAGACGCCCGGGCCGACCTGGTTGCGCTTGCATATAATTAAAACATGCTTAGCCGCGGTTACATCTGCATGTGCGCCGAGCGAAACGGGCCGCTCGTCCTGACCGGAGTTTTCCTGACGCGGGCACAGCCGCGTCTCGCCTGCCTCTCCCCTGCACTTGCGGGATATAAGGATGGGAGGAAAAGGGTGGGTAAAAATAGACGAGAAAATTATGCTGTGGCGCGTACCGCGCATAGTGCATAAATAATAACATCGCGGGAAGAGAGGACGTCGGGAGCGAACGAAAGGGGGTGGAATAGAGGCCGTTTGCCGCCGCCGCCGCCGCCGCCGCCACCGCCACCACCGTCGTCGTCGATTTATCCGCGGGCCACAAATAAAAAAGAAAAGAAACGCCAAGTTACGTCGCGGGGAGAAGAGAAGGGACGAACGGGTTGGTCGGGACGTGAATCACGCAAGTAACGCTGAATAACGACTGGGGTTGGGCAACGTTAGGTGCATTTTTTAGCATTTGCATGCATTAAGCAGATACGAAGATTAAATGCCGACAAGGAATTCGCTTGTTTGTTTGTAGTGTATGATAATGCGAACGGTCTTGCTCCTCGCAAGAGCTTGCAATCTGCTCTCTCTTTAATTATGAGGTATTGTTTATACGTACATACGTGTGTGTGTGGGGCTCGCGTTTTTATCTACTGCGCCTCATACACACACTCTTTCCCTTTTTTCTCTTCGTTCTGCGTACCTGCTCTTAAACATTCTCGTGGATTACGTTTTGCAAAATTAATTGCATGGTACTGTACAACTCGCGGTATGAAATTAGAATTATTGGATTGTATTACTTAGCTCGTCGCTGCTATACAGTACGAGTTTGCGTATTCATGTTTAATTACTGCATACAGTAGTTTCTCTATGGCTAAGCACTCCCGTTTCTATCTACGTAAACTGAATCCCTTTAAACTTAATGTAAGTTTTATAACGCGGGAGTAATTATGAAAAAAAAGCTATCTTTTAACGACAGAGATAACAATTATACTTGAATATTTTCGTAAACATGATAACGTTAACCAAAAATATAATTACGTGCAGGAAAATTGTAGTTGTATCATTGCATGTTGGAAAAATGTAAATCATTTTCTAGACCTTTTATTCTCAAATTCCAGCAATATTTTAATAATGAATATCATCAAAGAGAGGTACAACAGTAAGAAAAAGAACTTGTCAAATTAAATTATGTTTTATATATAAAAATTCGCAATGTCTATTTGCATAGTAAATTGCTTATATACTTGGCAATCCTATCAGCATACACTGCAACTATATATGATTCACTTGCGACAGGAGAAGTGCATTTAGGATATTTGCGAGAAGACCAACGCTCTGCCATTTGGCGCAGATGGATTCTCGCAGAATCGGGATCGAGAAAAAGTATCGGTGTTTGAATTTGCCTGGAACAGAAGAAATTTAACCGATATTAAGTATCGCGAGATGGAAATCACTTTATCAGATTCCTAATTACTGTCCGACGGGATACTATATAAATATTGGATTACCATTACCATTGGCTGGTTCATAATCCGTTCGATGCGATGCACGGAAAAACATATGCATGTTTCGCATAAGAAGTAATACTTGAACGTATACTTTACAGGATTTTACAGGATACACGGTATTATCTTTCTTGTAAATATCGGTAGCAAGTTCGTCCCCAGAACACTCGAAGCTGAGTCTCGGATATCCGATTACACGTGCCATTAAACAACAAGTACCACGACTTAAGAAAGTTTAATTTTAACGACTCGGGAACGAGTTTTTGAACTAATCCGGGAGAGCCATAATTACGGTAAGGCAATGACAGTACGTAGTTCTTTTCGATCTTACCACTGCGCGACTACCACTAAATTCCGCAAAAAAAAAAAAAGAAACAGGAGGCGAGGAGCTCGTCTCGTGGGTCGGCGCGGCATAAATCGTAATTATAAAAGGATAAATTCCGGCTGCCGTGTTTGCTCACTAATTGCGGTCATGGAAGTTTAATCGTCCGATAAAATTTACATTTTTACGAGCGTCGCCACAAAACCGGCTCCCAAATAAAACGGCACAGCCCTGACGCCGTTCACGTTTACTCCGCACCCTCAGTCAGTTCGTTTACTCCGCCGCTGCCGCTTTATCAAGCAAGTAACGAGTGAACAATTACGCGCGTGCTACTCATACAGTCCGGAAATCAGTAGCCGAAACGGACGCGCGAGATAAAATGGAGCACGGAATTATGTTATATTTCCTTTCTGCCCACGGGCGAGAGCGCGTTACGGCAGAGACGGCAAACGACGGGACAAAAAATGCCGGAGCAGCGCTCTATATTGAAGCGCGCGCGCGCGCATTTCAGAATCAACCAAACTAACGCCGTAACGAAGTTAAGATCCGAATGCATACTCGTCACGGAGATGAAATAGTGCGCAGTTGGATGTAAAGCGGGTTTACCGGATCAAACCGTGTAACTGGAAACTCTCCGTGCACCCGCGGTATTCATTATTTGTCCGACACACGGTATTCCATCGCGTATCATCCTCCGCGGAATAATCCCCAGAATAGCAACCGATATGGAATTTCGAAGGACTTACGGCGCAGCATGGTACAAATTGGATTTCGAGGAAAAACGAGAAACAAGCGTCTCCATCCGAATTCGTCTACACGGCCGAGCAATCTGCGACGAAACTCCGTCATATTGCCCTGTTATCCTAATCCTCATGCTTCATGTTTATCGTGAAATTAACGTGGGTCGCATTTAATCCGTTTACGCTCCGATTTAGTTGACACGCTCGTCGTAACTTCACTACGTTACGTTACCTCGTTCCGCACGGTAACCTTTAGACGCAGCTACCGCACACGTACCGTACATTCGCGAGGCGAGGTAAATCTTAAACTCGTCCGTTTTGGCCGCCGCTGCAATGTCTCTTTCGGAGATCGGTCACAGTCGTCGGTAATGCGACATCCGCTTTAAGTTCCCAAGTAATTGGAACACGACAGTCTTAAGACGAATGTTTCCGTCTCATCAACCACAACCGAGTGACCCACAAAAACTAATCGCACTTCCGTGGCGGCGGGCCCGTGAAGGCGACCCGCCCTCGCAAGAAACTCTCACCGCGACAATACCGTCATCACCACCTCCGCCATCGTAAAACGCCATCGTGGCTGCGATGTAAGCGTCTCTCGCGACATCGAGATAGATAAATAGAGAGCGAGAGGAAAGGGTTGAGGTGAGACAAAGGAAGAGCGAGCGAAACGTCCTACGGCGATGAGAGGGAAACAGAGCGAGAGAAAGAGAGAGAGACGACTGTTGCAAACGTGCTCGTAACTAAGCGCACTATTTCGAGCAATCCCGTTAGTTAGTAGGAGCATCACGTCGGGGGATTTATCTTGGACCGTGGACTGCGGACGGCTTAAGTGGGCGAGGCTTCGCGTCCTGCCCCTACGCGTCCTTCTCTTACCTCCTCGATCTTTCTCGCCCTCATCCCTCTCGGTCCGGTCTTAATCACACGTAGAGCGAGCCATTCACCGCGAGTAGAAGAAGATGTGGTCGAAAGACGGGGCTTTCGTTCGCAACGTTTGTGCACTCGCGACCGTATATGTGTGTTGTGTGTATCTATACAGCCGCTGGCTTTCACCTTAACCCTCCCGTTGTCTCCTCGCCCAAAGTACATATGTATTTGCCCGCTGTATTTTCGAAGGTTGCCGACGTCATTTCGAGACCACGTAGGGAATCCCGTCTTGTAAATCTGTTATTTTGCCGGATGTAAAAGGAGATTTCGACGAAACGATAACTCAGCCGGCTTTTTCGTCCTCGAACGGTGCACAAACAAATACTTACAGGCGCGGCATTCCGAGAGCTTCCCGATATATTACACCAAACAGCAGCGCGAGAAATTTTATTTCAATCGTTTGTTACGAGTAATCGCGAGAAACGAACGCTTTCTGATTTGAAATGTTAATATGATATCGTGCTTTATGCAAGAAATACACGCATAGTTATTATGGAGAACCTATCTTGATGTAACTCTATAAATGGCTTGAAAAATGGACGATGTAACTACGAATAAATCTGTCGCTTAACGCTATTCTCGCATGGTTTATGCAAAGAGTGGCTAAAGCTACAGTAACATTTCACGGGCTTACAGATGAACAAAGCGACTTGTTTCGCATCTTCGCGAAATATGCATATTATACACGTAAATTCCAAATAAGCATTAGCAATTTTATCATTTCTAAAATTATTATATTGACAATTGTTACTCAATCAAATAAGTTGCTACTGTATTAATATGTTATTATATGTATGTCCGTATTAATATGTTATATTACTCTCTTTTCTGAAATTACTAAAAACTCTTAAAAAAATGCCATACATCTTCCCTGTGCTGTACAATTACAATATTAATGGAATTCTAGATTTCGCAGCAGGAGTTTAACGTAAGTGCGGAAAATCGACAGAGATAAGAACTGATCGCCGTTGTCGATCCGCGAAAATAAACCCAATGCTTGAAGTATATGCCCTCGTAATCGGTTCTTTTCCCATAGAGAGAGAGTGGATTGTGGTAAATTGCCGATGCGATACCGGGAGGGTGAGAGACGGTTGAACGGTCCGAGGTTCTGCTTGGAAATAAATCTGTCTCTTCCCGCGGGACTAAACCGGATTTATTTCCGTAGCTGTAACTTTAGCTGCGAACCGCGAGGTTCATACAGGTTAGGCTCGTAAGTCTCCATAGTTCGGACATCGTTTAAATCGTCATGTCGCACAACTTCCGACACCATTCAGTTTCATCGAACCAATGGAACAATTGTACGATCAATAGTCGTACTTTATACCAATTTAGCATATAGAATTATATTTTATAAAAAAGGAAGAAAATGAATATGACAAATGAACACGATATTACATTAAAACGAACGTTTCAAAATATGTAGAAATCAATGATATGTTATGTCTATGACATAATACATATAAGATATCCATTAGCATTTAATCTCATTTGTTTGCAGAAATACGAGTTCCATGATCTTTGAATCATCCGATCGTTACATTTTCTACATGTGTGCAAGTACACGAACGCACAGATCAAATTCCCTAAAACTGCCGGCAAGTTTCGCGATCGAGCGATCAGTAAAAGCGGGCGCGGAAGCACGGATGAAATGTTGGGGAAACCGGCGAAAGAACGGGGAGAGTAGAAGAGAGAAACAAGACACGCGCAGTGCAAGAGGGCGAAAGGAATGGAACCGCCGTAGTCGGGGAGACATTCGTCTTAGAGGGCAAGGATTATGTTTGCGAGTGATCTCATGCAAGAATCCCATAAATTTTCTCAATCCTTCCCCGGTGGCGAAAGGGGTTGCCAACAAACGAGCGTACGAGAATAAGGGAGGGAGGAGGGGATCGTGACGCGCTAGGAAATGTCGGCAATTTGGGTAATGCGCCGCAGTAATGAGTCCGTGGTCCGCAAGCCTGACGAATAAATAAATGTAAGAGCCACCGTGTCCGTCCGACGCGTTAATATTTCCTAACCGTGGCCGATTGTCGAGGTGTGTGCGCGTGACATATCGATACCGCATAACTCGCAGTTTAATTTGCAATAATGTCACCCGCGGGAAGTAAATGGCCGATAGTGTGGTTTGCCGAGACAGAATGTCGTTAATTTCCAGCGCATTCCGATTTCAACGTATACTTTCATTCTGGATAATTTTCGAGTAGAATAATAATTACCTTGTTGCATAAATACATTTAATTTCCGATTTCATTTTCTTTACATAAAAAAAGTATTATAATATAAACGTAATTACAATTATGGTTTAAAAATATTAAAAATTAAATTATTTAAAACTACTAATCGTGTTATCGACAAGCGTGTAATTGAAATTAAACAATGAAATAAGAGTTATTGAAAAAATATTATTTTTTCTTCTAATTTTATTTTAATAAAATCGATATTATAACTGAAAATATATCTAATAATATTATCGTTTAACTAATAAATTCAATTAAGTGAAAACAAAGGGTTGAATCACACAAAGAGAATAGTGTTAAATTGAAAGAGTGTACGTAAGCAATAACTAACGTAACCAGATTGGCGCTAGCATTCAATTAAATTTAAGCTTTTGACAATAATTCATCAGTCTTTGTTAACTTTTCTCGAAACGGATCGTTAGTCTACATCGGCGATATTAAATCTGCTAATTTCTCTACAAAGTGCGATTGTTTATACGTTTAATAGTACCTGCGAGCCGTGCAAATAAAAAAGTGCGTTTATAATACACTAAAATCATATTAATTAGATTATAAACGCCGATAAAAGAGAAAGGTTGAGAAACCGGGAATGGAAGAAGGAAGAAGATGTTGTATGAGTTATCGGCAAACGTCATACCGATTTAAATAATTCCATTGCAGATGCACACCGTGACAATAGGGAGAAAAAGATATTTCTATCATGAGCAATATTTCAAAACATAATACAGAGTCAGTGCAGTACTAAGAACAAGACATCGAAATCTTGGTAGTTTATATGTATATATGAAAGATCGGAGAGAAGGGACATGAGCGCGTTCGTAAATACAATAAAGTATTCTCCATAAATAATGTCCAACTGTCAGCACTTGCTGTATCCAATATTATTTCGTTCCCCGGGGATTTATCGCGCGCAGAGCACAATGTGTTCTTACATGTGCAAAAGAATTTAATACTGTGGAATGCACCAAAGAAATATTACGTACAATAACGTTCTTCGTGTTACTTGGAGTGAAATTCTTCTTAACCGCGCGAGTTCTTTCATACATACCGCTGTACCTAATAGTTTAGCGCGTTTTTCGCGAAGAATACATTTGCGCGGCGCGCGCAATTTTTGCACGTCAAAGAAAATGAAATATCGCGCACACCGTGTCATCGTTATAGTTTGAAATATCGCGTCGTTACGTTTCGGCGAACGTTACAAATGTATTTTGCCGCGTATCTTTCGCGCGCAGATTAATTAAGGCGTATGCCAGAGAGATATCAGAGTTCCCTTTAATTAAGACGACACGTCGCGAAATTACATTTTTCCTTTCTTCTTTTCAAGACTGAATCTTCCACTTTATTGCCGAGTGCCTCGTTTTTCATCGCGAAATATCAGAGATATTGAAGACAAATTTTAAAAGGGGGAGAATTATTTCAATACCATGCAGACAGTGTGGAGCCGTCAATAAAGACGTCCTGTGCCCTTTCATGACAAAGACATTTTAATAACGGCAGTTATTCAGAATCAGCAGCAGAATATTACACATATAGCGTCGACAATTTTTTTTCTGCAAACAAAAAGTATTCGTAACGTTTCTCTCTAACAGACGGAGAAACTACGCTTATTACAAGTGATAGTACAAACAGCATTTTATAAAGATCCGCAAACCGTACAAGCTTTGGAGCGATTCCAAAAGCATGTCGGTCAACATGTTTCACTTAGTATTTATCTTGCTACATCGCGCGTATTACTGTCAAAGACCCGAGCCTCCCAGTGCAAATAAGCGTATCGATAAACAACGTAGACGTACTATAGTTACACATCGCTGTCGCAACACCACCGCGAATACGTCAAAGTGAATCGCCATATCATCATAATAGCACACATCAAAGTTATTGATCATAATTAAGGGCCTCTACTTAACCGATCGATAATCGATCGGTCTCGGACACGCTTGTGACAACGAGGTCAACGATCCCTTCCTTCTATCGGGTATGATCGATGACTGATATCATCAGGGAGCGAGCGTCAAATGATTTATTGGACTTTGACCATACGCGCCACGGCATAGTGTTTTCCTGTGCGCCCTTTAAGACCCAGTACTCTTAACTTCATCTATTTCGGGTACCCTGTCCCCACAATTACTTTCGGTTCGCGTGCACGCCTGGCAAAATGTTAAACGGCAGAAGAACATCGGAAATAGCGACGATGCGAGATAATAGAATTATGCTGTATGATTAAATTAAACTCCTTGCTGACGCGAGCCCGAATTACGCGACCCGATGGTACATAGTTTCGTACGTTGCTACGCGCGGAACGTTTTCATTAATTGCCATATGAAACGTTCGTCGAATAACCTCAATTAAGTGTTTGCTTACTTTATCACTGCGGTTATACTTTGTTAACTCATAATACTTCCCTGCGTCTAGAATTTCTACCGATATGATATTACATTTGTTACATTCCATGCCAGACCACTGTCGAATACTTAAATACATCGGCGTACATACAACGTGTTCTCATAAACCGTATTTTAATCAATGACAATATCATTAATCTTCCAAAGCAGCACCGAGTGTAATATTCTCATGGAATATTACGTGCACGACATTCAACAGAAATCTGTCTTCGTCGACAAATATTCTTTCTCACAGACTTCTTTCTTCTAAACGTACCAGTGAATCTCAACATACTGCGAAATCTTTGCTGTTCAACGTTAGAACTAAAAAAATCAAAATTAATTTTCGTATCTAGATTTGCAAATTGCACAATATTTCACGCCGACACATTTTTTTACTAAACAGATATAACTTTGATTTGCACTACATATAATACGTATATATGATAATAGTAATAATATAATAAATATGATTTTTTATAGTTTTATTAGTTTTCTCGGTTTAGACATCTTGCAGTTAAAAAAAACCGATTAACTGATTATAAATATTATACTACTTTTGACATTAGTGCTAGACTTTGATGTAGTAAAGTGTAACTGATAGAGATCACTATGTGAGGAAATCACAAAAGATTTAATAAAAAAGACTCAAAACTACGACGGAAAATAAGCGAAAAAGCGTATTGGAAAGGAATGGAACACTTACTTAAAGTATTGTAAAGCTTTAGATGTAGTTATCGGTCCATCTTCTTATCTGTTTCAGTCTTTGGACGAAAGGTCCAAAAAGACAATCAAAGTACCTTTTTCGATTTCCGTAGATACTTTCGTTTGCGATATCGCGTCGTATGTTTCGATAGCCGACTATTTTAGTCCATTCACTCTATCGATTATTGCTTCGTAATTCTCTTTATTTTTTCTCCCCGCAAACAATTCAAGCGTTACTATCTTGTTTATTCTCGAAGTTAAGACATTCTTGAATTTATATTTACTTATACAATACATAACCATAACGGAAGAGAAAAAGAAAGATAATTTCTTATTATTTTGTTTATGTATGAGATACGAAATTGATTTTGATTTTTTCTTTCTTTCACTTATATTATAGCTTCAATCTTTTATAAAAACAACATTGTTGTATAATTTTATTTGATAATAAAATGTGTTTTAACTAGGGTGATTATTGCAACAACAGGATTTAAGAAGCGTCGCTCTCGATATCAGTGACGATAGGATAACGCATAAATTAATGTCATGTCGAGAGAAGTCCGCAGCGGCAGAATTTATTCGCGGATTATCGCGCTGCCTCCCGCACGGCCGTCCCTTCTATATCCTCAAATTCTGCCGTTCTATCGTGAGAGCTGTCGCATCGGTACGTATATTAAAATTCACCGGACCACCAGGGTGTAGGGGATGATAAAAAAGATTCGAATTTAAAGGACGCCCGAATGTCAGGCCGCCATCCATGCGTCCATTCAATTTGCCGTCGATTACAGGACTCTTCTCTCTCTGTGTATATATATATATATATATCTCTCTCTCTCTCTCGCTTTCTCCTGATTTTTCTCTCTCTCATGACCTCGTATCCATTGCCCATATAATCGACGAGCATTAACCGCTTTCGTCACGCAGACTCTTTGTGAAAAAATTTTGTACAAAAAACTGAATCTCGTTATTCTTTCTGGTTGTGATCGAGTGACCCACAAAAAAAAATTGCTATAGGTATTCATATTTTATTTGAAACCTAAAGCCGTTTGATTCTTTTAATATCCCTCATTTTTAATATCGTAACATCGTAACATTTCGATTTTATTTTATTCGAAAATTTATAAAATATAATACGAGATGGTAAAAACATACTGATGTTATTACGAACTTAACTAAAATTTCGTTTATTATTTTATTTCTACAGGGTTAGATATTAATTAAATATTGAATTGCAATATGATATTGAAATTTTAACAATTCAATTTTAATAAGTGAAACTTAATAAGAAACAGAAATCTGACATATGAATAATAAGTAATGAGGAAAATGAGATATAGGAAGAACGTCCAAGGTAACCTGAGCTTTCCTTGACACAGGAATGTCATATTCCTCGGAACTTACATACATACGTACGTCACATGCACGAAAGTAATGAGCATTCCTTCCCACAAGTTGCGCGCGCAAAGTCAGCCTTTCGCTAATCACCAAATAGACTGTCCCGTTAATTATCGCGTCAATTAGATGTAGAAGACTTGCGGATTAAGGAACAGTCAACGCATATTTTAAGTACGCACGTTTCGTCGTCTATTTGAGAAGATGTACGACTGTGTCGACGACGGCAAGAGGATAGGAGGAGAAGGGCGAGGCTGCCACTGGCGCGGGCGCGGGCGAAAGGGACCCGGCGAGAGTATTCCATGGAAAGATTCGAAGCGGCTCGTTATCCATGTGTAGGAGGCTCAGACAAATAGTCTCGTTTGTCACGTGCTGACCTCTCTAGCAACCCTACCCCTATTCATTCTTTCCTATTCTCGTTCACTTTCAGCTACTCAGAATTCTGACACTCACGAAAAATGCTCTCCCTCGCGGCCGAATGCACCTTGCTACTCTTATGCAGCGAGTGAAAATAATTTTCTATGTAAAATAAATGTCTCTTTATTCCTGCCCATTATTCGGCTTAATTATTAATGGTAAAAGCCAATGTCCGGAAAATTTTACCTGCACAATACCGAGAACTATACTCAGAGATATAATATTTATTTTTCAATATTTTTACTCTGTGTGCTTAAAACTATAAAACTTGTATAGGGCAATTTTTTTTAATCTCCGATAGCTCTCGATATGGTCATGAGTGGTTACAGCTCCGAAGAGTTCGTAAAAAAACGCACGTTCAGATTATTTTTACTCTATTTTTATTCTGTTTCAACCAGATTTTATAAAAATCGGAGAATTCGCGAACACTCCTTGTGCTGGAGAAATACGCTCAACTAACCTCGTAAAACATCACGAACGAAATACTTGCACGTACCTCGAAAAACAGTCGATTCATGCTCCCTTTGTCGCCTTGCCAGCTTTAATAAGGGAAAACGGAAAAAAAGGGAGTAGTCCGAGATTAATTACGGGCGACCGACTTTTTTACTTCCGTAATTGGCGCGGCCGTGCTCGCTGTTTTAACGGCGCCGCGTGCAAAATCATAAGTCTTCGAAATTAATTAAAGTAGAAGTAGACTGTTCGCATGAGCTGCAACTGATAATAAATAAAGTTTTACAATTCACCTTCAGACTTTTTTAACCGAAAATGACTATTATATCAAAATATTAATGTAATTTTATTGCCATTCGCGTATACTATATAAAAGCTTTAACTTTTTTATAATAAATATTTTTTATTATTTATAACTTTTCTTATAATTCTAAATATGTCTTTTAATAATTAAGAGTAACTTGTAATATCTGCCGGATGAGAAATTATAAGATTTTAATTATGCCTAGTATATATAAAAGTCGTATCGTCTTTATTAAAGTATAATATATTCTCTTCCGGTGTCACTGTTCTTTTATATTCCGTAATAATAGCACGTGAACGTTAAATGTGGCGACGACCAAAGTGACCTCGGCGTCCACGAGTCTAGACGTTCATTATTGATGAACTGCCGTGTGGAAAATGGCTACTAATGCACCTAATTTTACGCAATATCTTTATTATGTTAATTGTATAAATCGGATAACTACTGGATTGGATAATTATACGAATCACTGCAGCGGAATATAAGAATTATCTGCGATAATTTAAGTTAATAATGAATGGAAATGTAGTTCGTTACATCTTCATTATTGGCGACGAATAATTTTTAATTCAATAAGTAACTGACTTTACTTCTATCGAATTGTCAATAAATTGTCCCATTCTCTCGCAATAAACAGCGTCGAATGGGAAACGATTTCTTCCTTCATCATAATGAATAAGCCGTAACGAACAATTACGCGAAAGTAATTTCTTAAACTACGGGGAAAATTCCAATTAGACGGAAGTCCCGCAGTAGTAGCTCAATAAAGATATTGCGTTAAGCGCGGTAATTGATTAGCGCCCCCTTTGGATCCCGAAACTTTGTATTCATTGAACTGAGAGCTATACCCTCGCATTGATTAAAACAGGGAGCCAAATTGGCGACATCGTAAATCCGTTGGCATCTCGGAAATACGAATACGAATTCACAATGGCTTTCGAAGCATATAACAGTGTTTATATAATTCACTGGACATATGCTATAAATCATACATCGACCATACTGATATGTTATTTATCTGCGATTCGAAATTATATCAATGCTTACATTTAGCTACATTTAAAGAGTAAAACGTATCCCGACTTTTCAACTGACATGTAGTTTTGAAAATTCCTTCTTTTAACCTTTTCATATTGCATATACTAACTATCCAATTTCATTTCAGTAATGCAAAAGCTCACACAATTACAGTTTTGAAACACTGGTTTGCTCCGTTAGCAATTTTTTTTCTCTTTTTTTCCCTTCATTTCTGTTTCACCGGATCGCATTTACATTGTAACTACTCCAACGTCGCGCGAAATCATGAGAGTACGGACTTGCGAACTATTTGCGAAAGTTATGATGCCCCAGATATACGGAAAACACGGGAGAAACATAACAAGCAGTAGTTTTGTCGACAACGGTGAAAAAAGGCTGCGGGACTGCAGTGGGACTACTGAACTTTCCGAAGTAGCTTCTGTCTGCGTACTGCAGCGACGACAAATGTTACCTCGGGGCTACGCGAGTCCGGGACAAATATATTTTTCACGCATCTTCTTTTCTATGCAAAGTGATGAACCTATTACGTTGAACGATAGCGCGTTTTCTAGACATCGCGCGATGCGTCGCGAAGGCTTTTTATTTATTTTACAAAATAACATATCGCTAGATTTCCGCCAATAGGTCTGAATAATAAATCACCGAGAGATAAAACGTCACCGCACGATTTCCGTTCATTCTATCTTATTTTCAGAAATATCCTTGCCTACTAAAATATCTGTCGTGATCGATAGTTGTAGGAAGACAAGAACAAATAATTGCACGCAATCGAGTTTAGAATTAAGCATCACTAGATCGTACAGTTTTCTTAAATATTTTTTACGTACAAATATTTATGTATTACTTTTGAAAACTGTCTATACGCTGCATTGTATTTCTACGGAAGAAAACCGAGGAAGAAGAGTAAAGGCTCTTCTCCGTATTCCAAGTTAAACATAGTATCATAAGATGTTGGGTGTTTATACAAAAGTTCCCGGGGACTTAATTCTGCGACGTTTTATTTCTTGAAATGGTCTCCGTGCATTGGATACTCGGCAAGAGATACGAAGTTCCACGGACAAAAGTAGAAAGGAAGTGCCTTCATCCGCACGTTCAACGAAATAGAAACCGTCGCTGGGAAGTATATTAGATTCCCTCGAAAATAAACGATCGCTGATACGAAAGGTATCGAAGGAAACAAATATTACACATCGTGATTGAAATTGTCGCGAGACGTCAGAACGTAAATTGAAATTCGTTTTTAAATATTACATATCGCGTTGTGTCGATATCGAAAAGTCCGGTAAATATTGCAACGTTATTTATTCGATGCAACAAATACCACGACGCACGTCATATACCGTCCGGTAAGAACAGTCGATCATAATTTGTATCTCGCTCTCGACCCACTTTAGAAGAATAAATTTTTCACACCTGAATTGACTCGCGGCGCTTGTCACTCGCGATTAACAATTACATTTGTAACGAGGCGCATTGAAAATGCAATTTTATTACAAACCAGAGATGACGATAATCTGTTTTACGTTTGTATTAATTCGCACAGAAAGCTCGGTTAGTACTATAAATCGACCAATATAATGCATCAGAGCGTGTTTTTCATATTTTCGATCAAATACATTATTTCGAAATTATACCTTTGTAACGCGATTGATATAACGTTCGTTAATAAATCATGTGTGTAATGTTTGATCGAAATAAGTTAAACGAAGCATTAAACCAGCACCACGGCTTGACGGTATGAGCAATTTATTAATGTCTCATAATTATTAGCACGCGATTATTCGAGAGAGTGAATCGGCGTTTCTCGGATTTGGTTAGTTGCGTTACTTTCACAAATGTTGCTATTTTTTTTTATTATTCGCTTCGCAAGTTTGCGATTTCAGCGTTATGTATAATTATTCGAGATTTTAATATCGATCTTGACAACACAGTCATACACATCGTTTTAACGGATGTTAAGAGTATAAACATTATTAAAGCTAACAATCGACAAGTCCATAATTTGAAATCATCATGCATTCAATGTACATTAGTCATCGAACCATGATGTATTTAGCCCGCAGCACGTAGGTTTGTAAACGCCTGGTCAGCTATATACCGTCTGCGTTAACTGGTTTCGCATTCAAAATTCAAATTTCAGAATCCACGTATTCGGGATTCAGTATTACACGAGATAAAATAACATGTAATTTGAGTAGCGTTCCCTCTTGCAAAACATGACTGTAGAAAATACGACTCTAGAAAAACTCGGAAAGTATGCAAAGAATTTGCAAAGTTGAAAATAAATAACGCGCCACTTCTAAGGCATACCGTTGCAAGCTTTTATCGAAGGACTTAAACAATATTTCTCTTAACTATACACGAACTGCGTCAATGCGCGAATTCGAGAAGCGCGGTATTTACGTCGAGCCAGTACTTAATAGCGAGAACAAGTTCGTAAGTTAAAGGGCTAAACTTGCTGCTGCATTCCGACTTGTGTGCAAGAGACTTCCCGCTGGATTACCGATTAAAAGTTTAACAGCCCGAACTTTTCCAGCGACTTTGCACAAAGCGACATGCCGAAGTCGACTCGAGGCACTGATCGCGCCGTCCCTTAAGGGAGATGTTTTAAAAGCTGATTATGCACCGGTAACAATCGTCATCGTTCAACGGATTCCCCAAAGTTATTGGGTCGCTCGGCCGTTAAAAAAAAATTTCCTCAACTTTCCTTCGGCCGAAAGTATATTAACCGGACCAAGTGCTTCATGAAAGTAAAACACGCCCGGGCCCGCGCACGTTATAAAAGCGCTGCATAATATTAGCATATCCCTTCGGCCGCATGAAGCATATCTCCATGATAGAGCACGTCGAATATCGCGCGACCGAGAATGAACGGGGAGATTGATGGAATTTTTGAGTTTGTCCAAATATTCGTCCCCCCTCTCCCATTCTTTTTGCCCATCGCGTAAACCGACATGACACTATCCCCTCGTATATAAGCACACATATATGTACGCCGCTTAAAGCATATATGTAGTAGTATGTACGCGCGTGTTATTTCATGAAAAATATTTTATTCCGCCAGATATCCCATGTATATGTATATATATAAAATTATCCATTTAGTATAGATATCTTCTAAAAGCTTTATTTGCAGAAAAACAATTATCATCGTAGCGTAGGAAGCGACCGTGTCGCGAAAGAAAAGGAGGGAAAACAAGTCATCGGAAAAAAACTGAAATATTATCTTTTAAAAGCGCGGACATTAAGAACGTTATGAAGTTACGTAACAAAGGAGAAGTTTAGGTGCCAAGAATATTAAGTTCACCTAGCGGCGCGCGCTCGAGAAGAAAAAAACCCGAGTGAAAAAGGGAAGGAAAAAGAAAATGAAAGTGTCGGGGATATAGCGAGGAGGGAAAAATTAAAGTGTTGTTGAGGCGGCAGAGAAGAAACAGCGCGTGATATATATTTTGCCGACGGAGGTGCGACGCCTTGTGGGAACCAAACTGAGACAATATTTGCATATCTATTTGTGAAGTACGATTCCACGCACTCCACGGAATGACACGGGCTCTTTCGGCCGTGCAATACCGGCAAATGTCAGGAAGAGACCGAAACAATGAAAGCTCTCGAAACGGACAGGGAGGTAGAGTCTCCCTCTCTCACCGGCATCGTCTTGTGTCCGAAGAAATTTCCGAGTGAAAATAGCGAAGCTATTCCCGGCGACCAACCGCCCCGCTGCTTCTCCAGTCTCGCAGTTCTACGGGAAAGCCGAGTTCGTCCCTGCTATAGTCCTTCCTCATCTGCATTTCGCTTTTATATACTTTCTTTCTCCTTATTTCCGCACCGTCTTTATGTAGCGAGGCGAGGCAGAAGGAAGAAAAGCACTCCGCTCGCACAGATATTTCTCTTTATGTACACTTGACATATAAAAATTTCAACTCCGAGAATAATTCGTACCGTTTGTTAAACACAGCTTCAGACAGTAGCATTACTATTGTGTTTTCGAGCATAATAACCAACTTAAAAGACAGTGAAACCGGATTGTAAAATAATATGCTAGAAACCACAAGATTCTGAATTCCTGTTGAAAAATCAAATTAACATGCGAGATACAGAGTTCAACGTATCAACGTATAGCGGAAAAAAGCGGAGCTTTCAGGATGATTCTGTAATATGCTGATACAAGATACGTGAATTTGTCTTGAAATGCCTGAATATTTTGCATAACCTTAAACGACAAAAATTCTAAGATATATAATTCATATTTATGACGATAAAACCGAAGAATTTTACCGAAGGATTGTACTACTAAAAAATCATGAGTTGTTCAACTAACGCACAGGCGTATGATAAAGTATCGCATGAGATTGACAATAACATTTTAACTATTAAATTTCCTAAAGAGAGACGTCGCGTTCAAGATGTGGGCAGACAAACTACCGAACCTATCATTGATGTTAACTGTTTGGATAAATATGGTAAATTATTACTGAAACTAGCAAAACTAGTACATAAATAATACATAAATAATAAATAGTACATAAATAAATAAAAATAAAATTTTGTTATTATTTATGAACATTATTTTATCAGTTACTATTATTAATTTATGGTAGAAATATTAACGATTAATGAAAGATTATTTATAAAATACGTATTATGGAATACATGTTATATTAAATTTATTACAAAATATATCTTTCTTGCAAGGTAAGAAATGCAAGAAAGGCTGTCCAAAAATCAACGTAATGCACAATCAGGCACCTACTCTGAAAAAACCGGAGGAAGAAATGTTATTACTAAGGACAACAAGACAAATCACCGACGATACGAAGCACAGTCTTGAAGTGGAATTTAAGTCACCGCGAAATTATATTCCGTTACCGGAACCAGGACCTCCCCCGCCCATAATTATTCCGAAAGAACCTGTTATCATGAAGAAACTTCCGAAAGAACCTGTTATCATGAAGAAAGTAAAAACAAAAAAAAAGAAGTAAAACAATAAAGATAAACATCGAGCAAGACTTTTAAACACCATCTGTGAGAAATATTTTACTTGTGTAAAGTCTGGAAAGAAACCCTCTAATTTGCAATGTACGGCCGACAATACAAGGCCGCCAACAGATATTTAAAAAAGTAAACTCGTGAATCTCTAATAAAACTTTTTTAAAGTAGAGATCGAAAATTTCTTGCTAATACTAAAAATTCTTTAAATATGACAAACTATCAAAAATGGATCGATTCATTTTTGCGAAACTATCATTACAATTTATCGAATAATTCTCATACAAGATAAAATAATAATCATAGATCAGTTTCCGTAGCATTTATTTTCCTCCATTATTGCAGCAGAGATCGAACGATTTTGACAATTGATACGAACGTCTTACAGATTTACGAGTTGCGAAACTGAAGTGTTCGCCACTTTGTCGAAAACATGGAGGCATGCACGGGGTCGAATAACGGAGCGATAAATCACCGGTGGTATTATATTCTTGCCCGTCTTGGGAAACAATAGATCATATCGCGTATATACGGATACGCTGGTATTAAACCGTTTTTGGGCCCATTGTCGCCCACCGTCGTCGTGACGGCAGCGACCTTTTTAAGCCGTGCTTTAAGTTCCACCTCCTCTCTCTCGCTCTCTCTCTCTCTCTCTCTCTCTCTCTCTCTCTCTCTCTCTCGCTTTCTCTCCCTTTCGCCGATAAATCACCACGATTTTACCTGGTAAGAGAAACGCGAATGCGAGCGCGCTCAAAGGGAATCG
Source organism: Tetramorium parvispinum (assembly GCA_011638315.1). NCBI lineage: Eukaryota > Metazoa > Arthropoda > Insecta > Hymenoptera > Formicidae > Tetramorium > Tetramorium parvispinum. Next base: position 8,291 of record VBVR01000952.1, on the reverse strand, counting down.
GCTCCCCGATAAAGGGTTTGAAAAAGGAAGGATCTCCGCAAATATTCCATTAGGACGCGCTCACTAAGAGCCGGTGTAAAGTATCACTCGAGGCTCTCGTATTGCCTCCAACGAGGGAAACCAGGAAGCCAAGGAGTATGTGGTAACGGAAAGAAATGCGAGATCAACGTACGGAGAAATGCGAGGGAATCGATACGGATGGAGTGACAAAGAGACCTATTTTTTTCCGGAAGCGTAAAATATTCATTGTCGAGTGTCGGTGCGAAAGTGATCTTTGCTTCGATCTTCGATAATGTACCTTTAGAGTTTTTTTAAGCTTTTATATAGTCTATTGATGTTACTCTCCTACGTTTTTCTTCTTGTTTCCTTCACGAATGTATAATTAATCGAGATTTGAACGAGATTTTAATTTAAAAAAAGCTTCTATGTGTCTTACGTACTTCCTACTTCAGATTTTTTCTAGAAAAAATGGAAAAGCGAGCTTCTAAATCCCGCTTAGGCTTTTACTTTTGATACGTCGTGTCTACGATCCCCCGGGATCTTTGTGACTTAAGCTCCGAGTTTCGTCCTTCCCTCTCATGAATCAGACGTGCTTACGAGTGCCATGATTTGCAGCGGATGATTTGCGGGCGTGAAAAAAAATAAAGAGGAAACGGCAAAAGGTAACGCGCGACGTGAGCCGATAAAAGATCACGCGGGTGACGTTTTTCGCGCAGTGACGTAACGACGTAACGAGTGACGGATCGCAGTCGGAAAAAGGTGGTGTAGTTACACTCGAAAATTGGAGAGGGATTACTACTACTACCAACGACCTCGATAGCGAGGGTCGACGCAAAAGGTACATCCGCAATCGAGAGAGGCGGGATGATGAAACGCGTCATTTGTCTCCGCGGACCCAAAATACTCACGGTACTCAACACGAAGAACATCGGGTGCGGTTGCGAAGCCGTAAAAGCCTGGCAACGACAAATGCATCCGCTTGTTGCGAAGGCGTGCGAGTGCATGCGCAAGTGTCGGCCCGTGCACTGGATGGCTGTAATTGGGCGCTGGTTACAGAATTCATTGCCGCGTTTAGGGCCTTAAACGGCCGGGAGATAAATCACGATTAAACGCGACCATCAATCTAAACTCTAACGTGTAACGCCATGTAAAACAGAATGCGCCATTCAGGCCACAGCGAAAGAAAGAGATAAACGTATGTGAGATTCTCGCAAATGTAAATGCGTAAATTTTTTAGAGTAATTATTAAATATTCAATTAAAGCTGCGTAACATTCCCGACGTCTTTAACCATATTTATTAATGTCGTTGAATATTTAATGCTTTTAAATTGATTACCGTTTGCGATCAATTTCCTTTATGAGATTAAACATCGTGACGTATCAAAATATTTGGCACATAAACGTGCATTGTATCTACGTAATATCCATAGAGTAACCGTAATCTGGCACAACCAGGGGCAGAAATTTCGTTGCCACATTTAAGACCAGCCTAACCATAACACGGACCAGCCTGAGTATCGAATCCGACGTTGAGCAAAGCTGGTGGAACCGCAATTTACATGCGCAACGTACTACCCTTAACGCAGCTTGGGTATAGTCAGGCTAATGGAGGATCTTAGTACAGACAGAACTAATGATCGCGACAACAAAGGCCTAAATTTATTCCTCAATAATAACACAGGCACACAAAAAAAAAAAGTGGTTTGGCCTGTATACTAGACTAGTGTATTCCTATGTATTTTGACCCGCTGAATCCAAATCCGAGGTCAGAATTTACGGAATTTTGACCTTTTTTTGAGGTTTGCTCGGAACAAGGAGCTAAACTACCAATTCTGACCTCGGATTTGGATTCAGCGGGTCAAAATACATAGGAATACACTAGTCTAGTATACAGGCCAAACCACTTTTCTTTTTTTGTGTGCCTGTGTAATGTATATTTCAGAATCGGTCCGCGATTCACGCGTATCTCTTTTTAATAAATCCTTTGGATAAAATCCGTATACGTACAGAAATGTACATACAGAGTTGCAAACTGTTGACGTTCCGATATTTTCGTAAAAAAAAATTAATTCGCTAATTAGTCAAAGAGTCCGGTCATTAAAATTTAATGCGGGAGTAAAATAGGGAAGTAAAATATTCTGCATAATAAACGCTATCATAGAGATATTTTAATGTAGCAGGTAAATACGCGCAATTTGCCGTAATCATCCATGACTGCCATTTTCACCGCGGAAAATGCAGTAATAATATTATTTGAGAGAATAGAAAATAATGAAATTTAGAAGCGTCTTTTTGCTATTATTCGGAATAAAAGACCATAATGAATGTATGGTATGTACACCTAATGAATCCGTAAACGTAAAAAAAGTCTTTGTAATCAATATTTCTGAAATGTTATAGAAATGTTTCATCCACATATTCTGAATAAGCCGCTTACGCTTACGTTAACGAGTACCAAAGACAGTACGCATAGTACGGAAATCTGATAGTAGCGCCAATGCGAAATCGCTACGTAAAATTATTCACTAATCATACACGCTCGAGTAATGAATGCGAATTTGCGCATATAACTGATAGAAATGCGCTGTATAATTCCGCATTTGTACATTACAGACAAATATAATACGAGATTAATTGAAAGAATAATTAAATCTGAATCATTAAAACATTATCGTAATTAAACTCGAGATAGACAATAACTCTTCAAATACATATTGTAAAAGGATCCGCGAGAGCGTTAAAATTATTTAAACTGATGTAGAATAACTGTTTGAAATAATTTCTTATACATGGAGCAAAGAAACCTTACCTTTAAAGAAAAAAATATCGTCGGAACGATTGTCGCTTTAGACTGTAGCCTTTGATTGAAATCCAAAAACGAACTGTTTTATCAAAAAATTCTACTTTATATCGTATCCATAACTAATTGCAATAAATCGAAAATTTCATCCATATCAGATTTGATTAGTTTAAAACCACTATATTTTGTGTGTAGCACGAATCTGTATAGTGTATACATATAAGATCAGCTACAACAACCCCGCGGAATTCAACACTGCCCGATCGTGAAAGCGTTCGCGTGTAATTTAAACGATCTTCCTGGCTCCTATTGTATAATTCAATAAAATTTGAATTTATCGCCTAGCTCGCGATGCGAATGGCGATTGCTCAGAAATGGTTCATTGGAGAATTCCACGTATGAGAATATGTCTTCTCTATTCTTTTCTATATTTATAAGAATACGTGTGTGTGATACATATTAAATCATTCTTGATTTTTATATTTTCACTAGATCGTCGCGGAGGAAGATTCGTATCTCGAATTGGAAGCAAACGTTACCGTATCGCCTTCCCTATCGTTTTCCTATATATCTTTTCGCCGGAGGCGCTGTACACCCAAAAGCGCGAGCTTGCCGTCGTGTACATACATACATACAGTGAATGCACATTTATACAGTATTCTCGACACAGGAGCACAGAAAGCAGGGCAGCTTCTGATCCTTCTCTCCGTACTCGAGGCATTGTATTCAGCGTACCGCGCGATAACCGGCATTATCCGGACACGTTGTGATTTTCCGCGGAAAATAAACCCACCACTGTTTCCGCGGCGTGCCAGGAATACGCGACGGGAAGTCGACAAGAGCGAAAAGTCTCAACGGTTGACCGAGCCGACTACGACGACGACGACGACGACAACGACGACAACGACAACGACGTCGACGTCGACGTCGACGACGGCAGGAGCGACGATGGTGACGCGAGAGAAAGAAAGAGAGACTCAGCTACAAGTTCGGTGAACGCACAACGAAACTGATCTTATTTTCCGCTCCCACGCATCTTTCCGCCATTTTCCGTTCGCCCTCGATGCGTTTTGATGGTATTTGCGCACCGAGTGTATCGCCGATAAGGCTGAAATAATCGCTTCGCGACTATCGCATTATACAGTCGAGAGACCTCGAAATGATTCTTCACCGTGCTATAGATGCAGTTGAAGAAAACGGTAATCCGCCGTTAAACCCTTTTCACGTCAAACAAATAGAATTGGAGTCGTCGAATCGATATTCGACGCTATTGATATACAATCGCTAAGCGCTATTGTAAGAAAAAGAATCTTGAAACAATGAAACTATCGTGAATAATAATCCCGCGCAAAATAGTTTGTATTATTTTAAAAAGTAAAAAAGAAATACACAAAATTACCGCTCGTTCCTCGATATGTATCCTACTCTGTATCCTACTAAACAGCTCATTTTACCCTCTTGACTCTGCATCGCGGAAAATGAGTCTGCCTCGCAACATCCGTGGCGCATCATTTTATCTCTTGGTGCACGGTGGCGTACAGCAAACGCGTCATCATCGGCTTTACGACGAGTCGGACAATCGACGAAATCGAGCGAATTAAGCGCGCAAACGTCGATGTTGTCGCGCCGAATGTGCACGCGGACGTTTACACTCTCGCGCGCACGCGATAACACCGTCGGCGAGCAATCGGTAAACAGATTAAAGCGCATTCGGTGAGTCACGCAGGTGAGCGCCAATTGCGTTCATTATTAACGTAATCAGGTGCAGCTGAGCCACGCATGAATACACTTCGCAACGCGAGCGGTTAACGTTAACGATCGCGTCCGTTGGCGACGGTCACGCTGGCCCATAGTTGTTGCACGCTGCCCGACCGGATGATTTCCACGTCCGATAATGAGACTTCGTTAAAAAAAAAAGTAATAATAATTCATGCTGATTCGCGTCTGGTAACGTATGAACAAATTTGAGACTTTTCGACAGCAGGGGTAACGCGTGCGTTTTTTTTTTAATGTATATAAAACACAAGTGTCTTCCGATAACGAGAATTTTATCACGTAAATATATTTTCGAATAATTTTCGAATGCGAAATTGTTGGATATCCAAATATAAAATATTTTCCGACGCAAATTAATTATTTCATATTTTCCGCGTCGAGACACGAGTGCTAGAAATTATTTTATTTTTCACTTTGAAATTATTTATTACGTGCGTTTGTAATCCTACAATTTATAATATCTAAGAAGCGAATGTATTGAAGTGCGTGTCTTCGTGCACAATTATTATTCCAACGTCCGCTTCCATTTATGCAACAGAACAAAACAATTGCGAGCGACAAGTATATAATACCGCGGCAGAACATTTCAAAATTCCTCTCGCTCGCTTCTCAACACGCATCGAGCGTCGCGAAGAGAAGCAACGATATTTCTGATAACGAACAATGTGGGCGTGAGGGAGTGTGGGGTTCTCTAAATGGACTCTCTTCGCTTCTGAGACTGCGGATTTTAGAGGGATTTTACTTCCGGTTGGCGGAAACGAACTGGACGAAAAGGTGACGGTTCCTCGCGTCTTATGCTGGTATCGCGAGATATAATCACAGAATCTCTATGCTGGCACGCGGGGCGGAAGGAGAGGAGACAGAGAGCCTTAAAGACGAGGCTACATTTGCATTTCTCGACACTTGGATGCGGGCGGCAGGGTCGACGCGTTATGCAAATCTTAATTTGCCTCACTGGAAAACTCGTAAAATTTCCATGCTTTTCCGCAATAAACCCTCAAATTACTTGCGCGCTCCCCCTCGCTTTAGCCCGGCCCTCTCTTTTCCATCCGTACGTTTTGCGTACGGATATCCACGCGATCGCTCCGGGAGCCTCTCTCGCTGCGCGGAATTAACGATGTCCGCATCGAGGAGTGAGAAAAAAAGCAATAATGCTATCACGCGCGACGTCGCCCGGGGATCAGGAGAGCGTAAATACCCCCGCGGGTCCTATTCGCGATAACCCTCGGGGGGGGTTTGATCTTGATTTTCCCACGCGCCACTATATCATTAACGCATTATCGTCCGGCGAATACGGAGAGAACGATCAATTAGCAGGCTCTGTTCCGAACGTGCGCGTTTCGGCAATGATCGTTGTCGGTGGTTATTAGATACACGTACGCGTAATTCGATTCGCTCAATTATGTCGCAACGATGCAGCCACAACACGGCCGATTTAAAAAAAAATCGTCTGGCATACGTCCGCGCTCGATTTCCTCGCGCGTGTAACGAGCCCCGAAAATGCGCGCGTCGCTATTTACAGCGATGATTACTCATTCACTCGATAAATCATAATTTGCCCGTCAGCCCGCGATACACCGCGCGGCGCGGCGCGGCGCGGCGCGGCGCGAATGACAGCCCGGGGGTGTCCCGGACCCCTCGCCGCACGCGAACCGAGAGAATGTCCGCTATATAATTTAGGTGATTTAAAGCGAGCGATAATACGGCGTCACATAGCTAACCGAATTGATTCAATAGCGAGGCTCGTGTAATTACGCGAAGAGTAACCGCGATTCCGACAGGGGATGGGAGCGCGAGAGAGGGGCCTGTCCTCGTTATTTAGCTGAACCATCTTCATCGTGTCATGTATTATATCCGACTGATTATATGCATGTCCACCTTACCAAATTCCAATGACAAAGCATTTCAATGACGGAACCGTACAGTCGATATGCAAAACAATTTCACTTCTATCTTTCTCTCTAGCTTAAATTTAATCTTGATGTGAATTTTTCATGAATTCGAGACAATTCCATTAGTAATTTGTTATTTGCAAACTTTCGATTTCATTGTTTTGACAATTCTTAAAATAGAATTATTGACAAAGTTTTTTTCTTATTCGCGGTAATACTTTCAAAACCTTTTCCTTTCTCTCTATGTTTGTAAAAAAAAAAAAAAAGTTAAGAACACTAACTTGTCTTACTAAAACAGTAAAACTAAATTAAGACTTTTTGAAACTTTTATTAAATCTTATTCGTGACTAAAGAATTTATCACCAAAGTTTGAAGGAGTGAAATGCCTTGTATAAACATGAATGAAAAAAGTCTTGCGTATTTATAGACAGATTTAAAATTTCTGAAACCGTCGTATAATAAAATCATCGTCTACATATATTCTAAACTGAATTTGTAGATCATCGTACAGGTAGCAGGGAAAAAAGCTTGATGCTCTTATCAAATTTTGCAGCGTAGATATGGGAAATTTGTACGAGCATCGCCCCACCAAAATGAAATGCACGAGATGATATCTCGGAGAAAGTCAACTCAGCCTGTATTGCAGATAACGTCGTGACTTTACATCGCGTCTAGGAAACGAGGGTCGATGTATTCTCCCGGAATTGGGACGAAAGTATCAGCCACGATCCGATAATGCATGTCGCCATACATGATTGATTCGCCTGTCCGCCAAACTTCAGCCAGAGAGAAAGAAAGATTTCGAAAAACATCGCGAAGCCAATAAAATGTGTGTTTACATAAACAAATGAATCCCAGGAAATCGATGTTTTCGAACGAAGCGCAGGCTTTAGCAAATAAACATCGCGTTGAAAACCGATAAGGTTAATTAAATAACGAAAATTGATACAAACTGCGAATTACTTTACTTGACTTGAGCAATATTGAAACGTTTATTAAATAAAGAAGACGAGAAGAGGATAGAATTAAATCTGTGCGCAATTTCAATTCAGGCTACAGTCTAAAGTTCGCAAGATTTTTAACGAACAATTTCCCAAGAAAATACGATCACGTGCATAATTATACGCTGCAGTAAACAATGCGTACAATTTCTGAGATTACAAATTATCATTGTAAATTATTGTTAACCTGTATAATTGACAAGTAATAATCTTGATATTATTTTTCTTAATAATACTTAATTCGTGATAAATCAGTTTTTTCGCATTCATTTTTCTTTGATGTACATTGTACAAAAATAAAATCTACTTTGCTGTACTATAATAAAACTATGCAATTAATACTGTCGTAATTACATTCGCACTCACCAAATACCGCGGTTGCCATCGACAAACAGCTCCTGCAAAACAATTTCAATATTTTTATGTTCATTTATTTATACATGAATAATAATAAAATCATTTATGATTCATACACTCTAACGAATTTTTGCAGAAGGCGTAGCTTTCGCGATAATACCTGACAACTAATTATCCGACAAATTAACTGCGTCTACCCTAATCATCACAAATAAGCGAATAATTAACCACATATAGCCAATAAACAGATTTACTCACCATCCGCGGCGTCCGTCCGTCCGTCCTCGGGACTCCGGGGCTCGGGCTGCTTCGTTACGGCTGGCGCAAACACTCACTTCAGCGCAACAATGCGAACGGAAAAACTGCGGCTAACCCGATCGCGCACTCACGGCACTCCCGACTCCCGACGCGGGTGAAACGGGTGAAATATCCAGCATGCATTTCGCGCGCGTTGTACATGATAC
>VBVR01000951.1:27127-37332 GCA_011638315.1 Tetramorium parvispinum | reverse complement strand
GTTGCTAACTGAAAGTTACGTGTGTACGATAAATATGTTTGATGCTTATATTGAAAAACATGATTTTCGCAGTTTTATAATCTTTCGCAGAAATATGATCTCGATCTCGTAAGCAAAAATGTCTGTCTTTTCCTTTTGTAGACAAAGAGAGGTTTAATGTTTTTCTTACTCAGATAATAGAGTGTGAATGATTTTGAAGTCTCTGCATACTCGTGCATAATTTTATTCTCATGATGTGTTTTTTGCAACGCCCAATCTTTCGATATACGCTCGAATAGTTCTCCAAACTGAAAGAAAGTAAAGTGATAAATAAATGATCATGTTTTTCAAAATAATAAAAAAAATCGGTAGACTTTTATATATTAAAGAAACATAAACCGAAAAAAGACACAGGAGTTATGAAGCTTACTCTGCCTACATGTATTATACGCATGTACAAATTGGTCATGGTACCGATTATAAGTAAAAGCTCCGGCATTGTATCTACTATAAGGTCTACAGTGACGACATCAGTTGTAAATATGTGCGCAACCTGAAAACATATTATTAACGCTTGATAAAAACGAAGAAATAATTTCATTGAGAAATAATTATCCGAGACACTTTAGATTAAATTTCTCGCGCGAAAAGCCTTCATTATATTATAGCTTCGATAAAATAGTGATATTTAGTTTTTGAGTTTATATTCTATTTATATGGAATTCGTATTCTAATGATTATGAGTATGTTATTTCCAATTCATTAGTTCGAAAAATATCTAACTTTGAATTGAAAAGAAAATTATTTTTTTTAAATCTTCGCAAGTACCTGAACAAATACAGATGATAGCATGATAAGCGTCAAAGCAGCTCTTAATAAATAAGCGTTCCATCTGCTTTGATATGGGCATAGTCCGCTAACCGATAAAAGAAATCGGTTCAATTTATAGTAATGCTCTTCGGGACGTTCCATTTGCTTCAATGGTCTTAAAAGAACTGACTGTAGAAGCAAGCTGGTTGCTATTTGATTATGATAGTAAATTCTCTTCTTTTTTTTCAAGGTCTGTTTATTTCTTATTTCTTTCCCGTCTTCGCGGCATTATCGGCAAATTACATTGAAGGAAAGTGCACTTAATGCGGTAGCGAAAACTTCTCAAAGGTGTCGGGGCAATTGATCGGCAGGTCGCATACAATATTCGTGTAATAACATGAGAAAAAAACCATCGGTGGGATCTGTAAACGGAAATTGTCTTTTGTCATTTTTTTTTCCTCCACGAACAGTTTTTCTCACTCAATTATTTCGCTGTAGAGCAATTTTTCGATTATTCCGGAAAAAGAAAATGAGAAGAGAAAAAAAATTGAGCATGAAAAGAAATACTCGCGGTTTATACGATTTCACACAATACAGTATTGTCGTCTAGATACGCTTCTTCTGTAAGAGATGCATCGTCAGAAATAAGATAAGTCTTTTTTCTTTAACAGAGATGTAAGTAAATTAAGTTTTGATATTAGAGATGGACGTTGAATTCTGTAGCACCAAAAAAAAATGAAAAACATACGTATATTATAAGAGATAAGAAAAAAGAGATGAATTGTTATTAATTCTTTAATAGCAGATCCCTTGATTTTCTATTATTTTTAAATAAAATTTTTACACAATATATCTTTTTTAAATTTCACTCATCTAAAAATATAAAAATAAAATTCACTCTTGAAATAATCTTACATTAGAATAAGAATTATAATGGGCTACTTTGTTATATTTTTGAAAAAAGACTAGCTTGAGTAATTATCAAAAAAATATTCAAGCTTTAGAAGTAATTCCGCATAAGTGTAGTTGACTCGTAGTCAGTGGGTTTGGAATTCGATATCGACCCTCATTCTCTGTAGAGCTTGGTTGATTGGAGAGTTGAATATTGTAGATAAAAGGAATGTGAGATAGAATTGTAACTCGTTTGGGAACTGATACTATACTTAAGCTATATATTTCACACATGTACATGATAAAATGGCGACAATATCTTCGACTAGATATATCCCTTCTATACCAAATCCAAAGATTGGAAAAATTTGTCAATTCTCCAATGGTAGATTCCTTGATTTCTTATTTTTTTTCTAAATAAAATTGTTATAGAAGAATAGTTTTTTTCTAAAATTCACTCATCTAAAAATATAAAAATAGAATTGACCTATAGACAATTCTCTATGAGATCTTAAAAAAGGAATGAAAACAGTTTCTTGCAAAAAAATAAGTTAACTCCTTGACTGGAAATGCAGTACTACGTTCATAAGAAATGGCTCTTACTAATCCAAACTGTTAAAAACGCAATATTGCGTTTTGATATTTCTAATAATTCAATATTTCTAAAATTGGATATTTAACGATTTTTGACAATGATGTAAAGTTCAAAATTAATAATTCAAGATGGATATAATATGGCTAAGCTAAAATTTAAAAATTTTACAAAAATACTAAAAAATTTACAAATTAAAAAATAAAAATATAAAAGTAAAAAAAAAACAAACAATGTAAATTTCTATTGCACAATCTTTTCGTGATGCGGATCGTGCTACACACGTGCGCGCATACACATATATTTTTAATGTATTTTTTATTGTTAATTGAATTACGAACTGTTAATAAACAACTCAAAAATACATTAGATTAGGGACTTACAAATGTCCAATAATTTTATTTTGATGAAATAAAATTATGATTTTAGTCGCTATATTTAGTCGATTGGGTTTTTTAATTTGACCATTTTGAAATTGAAAAATTTCGATTTCACAAACAGTGAAAATTCCTAGACACAAAATCTTAATTACATTATTTATTAATTTAAAAATCTTAAATTTACTTTACTTACTAATCTTAAGTTCACTTAACCTTTGGAAATCTATTTGTTGTCAGCTTAAGCAGTTTTGTGAAATTTAGCTCATCAGTCAAGGGGTTAATTACAGACTCTTCAAAGAATCTTCCATTAATGTAAGAATCATGAGTGGGATATGTCATATTTCTAAAATCAGGACAGACGATTTATGTGAAATCGTAAAGTGTCCTAATAGTTACAGAGTAATTGCTCGATATCTTCACGTAGAGTAGCGAAGATTGGTCTCTCATGGCTGTTCAGCTGCCAACATGATAACATCAGTTTCCTATGGATTTCCTGTGGACAGTTGTCTGGACAGGGAAGACGATGGCCATGTTCCAATGCGTTCAATAGGTCAGTTATAGTCGTCATTGAGATTTCTTTCTCGCTCATTCTGACTGACAATTGTGGATCGACGCCGTAACTGAAAACCTCATACATTGTCACGCCGAATGACCACACGTCCGAACGTGTCGAGAATTTGTTATGTCTCAAACTCTCCGGAGCATACCTGAGAAAAATCGTTTACTTCTGACGCATAGTATATAGCGATGCGAAAAATTATCCAGTCTTAAGACTTAATAAAAGTTAAAGTAAAAGTAGTTAGTTAAAGAAGAGAATTAAAAAATGAAAGAAAATTACATTATTTTTAAATGTAAAAAATTATTTTATTTTATTATTGTCAAAATATTAAAAATATTAAAAATGGAGATTAATGTGTTTTAATATGTAAAACGGAGATAATGGATTTTAATACTTACCATTTAATTGGAATATTACGAAGGGTTTTGAAAACGTAATAATCACTCGCGGCAATCACTTGCGCGAGACCGAAGTCGCTGATCTTCACTCGGTCTTCATTCGCTACTAAGATATTTCTCGCTGCTAGATCTCGGTGAACAATGTTCATACTACCGAGATACTCCATGCCCGCGACTATGTCCAGAGCGAAGCCTAATAGTGTTTTGTATGCGAGACTAAACCGATGAGAGCTTAGATAACTCAGCAACGAGCCATATTGAATGAATTCCATCACTAGGATTCGGTCCACTGAACACAGAATTTTTACGATGTTTGGATGTTTAAGTCTCTAAAGGGATAAACAAAAGAGGAAACAATTAATGTAATTAACTTACTACATTATTCACTACTATCATGCAATTAGTATGTTTTAAGCATAGTAAGAAATAGAAACGTTTTTACGTTTCTTAAATCTTTTTAAATATATTAATAAATATAACAATGTTAATAAGAAATATATTAGCACATAGTAAGCATATACTACATAACAAAATTATGTTACATAAATATTACAATGGCAATACGTAAGACTTTAAAAACTCTTAAATCTTGAAAAAAGTTTTGTATAACGATTTTTGAAAAACAACAATTGTCTTAAAATGATTTACCTCCATAATTTTGATTTCCCTCTCGAAATCAAGCACATTTTCCGAGTCTTCCTGTGTCTTGAGCTTCTTGACAGCTACATCCTGTTCTGAGTCAATTTCTTTACCGTTACGCCTTCTGAGCGTACCTTTATACACTTCGCCGTAAAAGCCTTCACCTATGCGTCCTTGTAGAATCACATCCAAGTTTTCATTTATCTCATAGGTACGCTGCCATTGGGAATTATCTTTGTTGTTGAAAGCCTTATCGTTGCTTTTGCTTTTATTGTTCTTGCCTGAACTATCTTCGCGGCTTGGACCATCGCTACCGTTACCCGCAACCGGCATTTTGTATAATTCGTTGTTTAGCCAACGTAGATAAAACGATAGTTCGTCCCTGCTACTATCTTGATTCTGATAGCTGATTAGCTGCTCTGTAGCTTTTAAAAAAATTAAGGTTTAATCTTAAAGAAATCTTAAGTTTAAAGATATGACTCTTGTATCGCCACAATTAAATTGTTATTTCTATATTCAGTATATATTGTATTGCAACGAAAAAATTGAAATTCATGGCTTTTCCAATTTTTTAAAGACACAACAATTTGATCATTACACATGTCGATATAAATAGCAAAATTGATCTAGAGTAATACAAATTATTTTTATAATTAAGAAGATTTAAATCGACTCACTGTGATCATTGTCATTCCAAGTGATACTAGTGTAATCAGTGACCAAACTCGTTTGCGATTCACTATTCGATTTGCTTTCTTCTGTATAAATACTGCCATTTTCATCGTTTCCATCAGCATCTTTGAATAGCTTAGGGCATATAGTGGCATAAGTATGAGTTCTACGAGCGTTATATACTTCGTATAGAATTTGATTGATGTCTCGCATGATAGCCTGAGGCTGTTTCCTTGATATGGAACTATTTTTGCCCCAGCAATCCAGCATTAATGTGTAAATTTCGTTTGGACAATCCTTAGGACGAGGCAATCGGTTTCCACATTTATAATACTGTAAAACAACACCATTTAATCATATTAGTCAGAATTTATAATAAAGTACATTAATTCTACCAGTGTAAAGAAATGACAATTTTTGTTTTGCAAACGTACCATTTTAACAGTATGAGTTTTGATGTTCGATATTTGATATTTAGGTGGGGAAGCCCCTCTGGAAAATATCTCCCAAATAGTTGTGCCCAGTGCCCATATATCCGCTTGGAGGCTGTATTTTGCAGATGCGAAATCTGAGTAACATTCCGGCGGAATCCAATATATGCTATGCAAAAGAAAGTGTATCCTTGTATTACACGTGAAAAGGAAATGAACATAATTAAACGAAATGTAACTCCTTTACTTACTCGTCCTCAGTATAAGTGAAGAGACCGGGATCTCCCAATTTGACAATGAAACTATTATCTGTATGCGAATGCACGAAAACGTTCCGGCATCTTATATTTCCATGAATTACACGATTCTCCTCCTACACATTCTTACATGTTTAAGATATTAACACTAAAATATTACGCACAAATATTTTCAAATAAAAATTTACCAAATGCCACAGAGCTGTTGCCAGACAGACGGTGGCTTCCACCATATCGACCGTTAACACAGATTTACTATTGCTGCGCAGGTACTTGTCCAGCGGGCCCAAATTTACTAGCTCGAGAAGCATTCCAATCATTGGGGCTACAGTTATTCCGTACAATCTGTAAGCGAAGAAACATAATATTTCCACACAACATCTTTTTAAGATTTCAGATATTCACCTAACTAAAGCTCCCGATCGCAACTGGCTCCACTTGCCAACCAACTCCAAAAATTCTTTGGTATAATTATTTTCCTCCGTTTTAAGTAACTTCATCATAACTTCAAGCTTCTTGCCCTTAGCAACTCGCCATATAGCTCGATGCAAACTCGTCATGGTTGTACAAGTCAAATCCTCATCGCTTTTTGCGATTGCTTTGTATATGTGCAACTCATTCCAAGGTACGCATTGCGGTCCACCTTGTAATAGAGTGGTGATTATCTCTTCATCTGCAGCTACTTCATTCACGACGTTTTCCGAAGCACAAAGTAATAATTTCGACTTATCTGGAAAATAAGCATTCTCTATATAAATAAAAATTAAGATACTAAGAAACTAAAAAAAAATATATATATAATATAAATTCATATATAACTGTTAAAATATGTACCATATTCCGAAAATCCCAAGCATTTCCCGAAGTATATCGACTTGTTAGGATCTTGGAATGAAGAAATTAATTGCCTCATAGATTCGTATATTCTATCATTATTTGTCATTGCAAATTTGTCAGGTTTAGTCTCTACAACTCTTTCTGAAGATATAGTTCCATCTTTGTTATAAACATCAATATAGTAAACGTAATACTCGGTTTCACTCTCGCGCAATATGTAACTTCCCGGCTCGTTGGCACATTTTTCCTTGAGTTTCGTGTACGAGAAATCTTCCCTGAAACATTTTTACAAACTCTTGATAAACATTACACACGCAAGCTATAATCTTGTGGCATTTTGTGGAAATTATCTTACCCAACTGGTCCATGGCACCTTAACTTTTGTAATCTTTCTAAAGAAGGTGTGATAATGCTACTGTCACCACTGCAAAGATTAAAATTCCATTTGACAGATAAGCGGTAATATCCATCCAGTGCGGATACAAAAGACAACAGAATCCCTTTCGTGTCAAATTGTACGCATAATGGTATACCAGTCCTCCTTCCAATTAACACAGTATTGCTCTTTCTAAAAGATTGAAAATATGAAGTATACATTATTTTTTAATATATTCCATTGATATAGATCATAAAAATGATTTTAAAACTTATCGTGAGAATATGCATTGGGAAAGCTAATCTATTGTTGTATATATGTTATTATACATTTATTACCCTATAGAAAGGGTAGAAATATCCTCTATCCTACAAATCGTTTTCCATATGCCAGTGTCAATTTCACAGTATTTCACTTCCTCTATGGTAACTCTAAGTAAGACTTTAGCTCTTAGATTAGGAACATCTTTATCCATTAAAGCTGTGTATTCTTCATATGGATAATTCGGAGCCATGCGTTCAAACTGCTTCAAGTACTGTTCTTTGACATATGCAGCGTCGTATCCGGATAACTTTGTAAGTGCATTGTGAATAGGTTTCCTAATAAAAAAAGCATGCCTCTTTATGCATTCTTTTGGTATATATTTCTTATATTCCGATTCTACAATTTCTCGAGGGACTTCTTCTTCGAGCATTACCCTGTAACAAACAAAAAGCCATAAAGTTACATCATAAAACTATAAAACACAATTCATTCTGTATTCTTTTCTCGGAAGAAGATAACTTACCTATACATATCGCTAACTCCTAGACCAATCAATTCGTGTTTGTGTTTTTCATAAACTATGTCAGGTACTTTATTATCTAACACATCCCTGCGGACTTGCTCAAAATAATAATTATATGCATTTAAATCTATTTCTCTCAATCTGTCCATACTGGATGGCTTGAATCTCAAGCGAAAGTTGAATCTGTACTTCTCTAAATCCTCTTCTAATATGTGACCACATGGGAACCATAGTTTCGTAGAATAACTTTGCAACGCAAACAGATGTCTTGCTAAAGGATTTATATTGATATCGTTGCATACCTGGAAATTGAATATAGAGTTTTGATTTCTTGAGAAATGTTAAGATGCCTTGCACGGAAGGATAACAAAAATGCATAGAGATAACAAAAATTTATTCAAACATAAATTTCAACAAAAGCACTTCAATAACTTCTGTAATTTAAAATAAGAAATCTGAAATCTGTTATTCTGATAGGATTTGTTTCCAGTATAAAGACAATAATACAATTAACAAATAATACGAAACTTTGGTACGAAAATCGTCAAATCAGAAACGTTTGCTTTTGACATAGGGATATATAATAACTTTCCATTCCGTTTTATTTAATTGAAAGATATTTCGCCGCACCTTTATACACAGGTATTCGATGGTGTCACCAACGGTAAATGAAAATTTCAACGGTTTATCCTTGTTGGCCATATAAATATATACATAATGTGACAGTCGTGAATCGTCATCCATATTAATTTATAAATCTTCGATCTCGCCAGAAATATTACATCCTACCATCCTCGATATCCAGCGCATATCAATTTGTTTTTTGTTTACCATGTGTGACAAATATAGCGAATTCGGTCACCTGCATTACTCTGCACTTGTGCAGATTACAGATTACTACACCTAAAGTTATTCAACGATAAAAATACAATATACGCACGCATCATAACCGATAAAAATATTCCAAAAATGAATGTTGTTACCCTTTTGGAATGCGTGCTCCAATCTATTCCATCAGTCAATCAACTTGTACTGAGCTCTTTTATTTGGATGCTTTTTGCATAGCAATCTTTGCAGTATTATCGGAGCAGCAGTGTGGAGGGGACGGCGATCGTATAATTTTCCCCTAGTAGAAACGGTAACGTGAAAAGTTTCACATGAACTCGACCAACTCAACGTTTGCGCGGTTATGCTCGTATCACATTCATTAATTAGAATTCGTCCAGTCAAGATAAAGAGGACTGAGATTAAAGTTGTACGATCGGTCGAAATCTACTCTCCAATTAGCAATTCTGTATCTTTAATGTACAATCTGATAAGAGCTGAATTCTATTATTGTTTTTTATTATTGTAAGCAAACAGAATAATTTCAATCGGGATCGATTCCGAAAAATTTCATAATACATTTTATAAGCGCTTAATTCTTTAATATGATTATGGTTCTTGCTATTAAAATTCCTCTTAGAAACTAACCGTAGAAACCAATCATAATAAGAAATCAGTGTTTACTGCTTGCGTTCGTTTTCTCCGAATTTCTTCCACTGGGAGCATAAACTATATTGAAAATCTATAATATATGTAACGCACCCTATAGATTTTCAGTATAGTATATGTTCTCAGTGGGAGAACATGGGAGAAAACGAACGGGCTTATTTCCTGGATCGCTTCTTTTTCGTATATTATATACTTTTCAAGGTGGATAGAGCTAATCTTGATAATTTTTCTTGCTCTAACTTCGTGCACTGGTGCACACTGGTGCAGCAGTGCAGCGAAAAAGAACAGCTCTGTTAAACGCATGGTCAAAGGGGACACTTCCCTTGATTTCCCTTGACGCCCTACTTCAATGAGAGTCGCGAACTAGTGGCGAGCGTGTTCGGACGTGTTTCGTCCCAGAGATATTTTTTGGGAGAGTTGCTGATGCAACTTTAAGTTTTGTTTCACATTTTTAATCTTTGATTTGATGGTCATATCAGCTCCGTATTGTCTAGAAGCTGGGAACCAATTTTTTACCTTAACCTTAAGGGTCGACAGGAGTGACGGCCAAACTCTGAAATCGCTTCTCCTAGCTCCAGTTAATCCAATCGCCGATTAATTCCGTTAGGACCAGCATAGCCATTGGCCAATTTCACTGCATTAGCAGTTTTCATATGTAGCCTAAAATAAGTCATAATCCTTCGTGAAATATTTTTTTATATATTCTTTACATAATTACGCAAGGTCGTACAGAGCCGGATTTTATACTTTGGCTCTTAAAAATTTATAATAAATGAAATACGGCGTCGCGGTCAACTGCACCTGCACTGTTGCGAACTGCACGTTCTCCACATTTGTTAAAAATTTTTATTTAGACCTTTTTTCCGAAAAATCGCTCTGTACGCCCTTGCGGACAATCCTCCTGATTACGAATATCATAGTTTTATTAACGTCAGCTCTGTATTTTGGCCGTAATATGAAAAGTACGAATCCATTGTTCACGACCGCCCGACAGAGGTAGCCACCGTCCCTCCTGTCGACCCTTAAAGTAACTTGTGGAATTGGCCCTTAAGGTGCCTTTACATGGCAGCGTCAAGCGTCCAGCGTCGAGCGTCAAGCATTGA
>VBVR01000951.1:0-27120 GCA_011638315.1 Tetramorium parvispinum | reverse complement strand
AGGTCAGCATGAAAAGGCACCTTTATAGATTTTTGGAGCGCATGCGTAGTATGCCTTCTTTTCCTTTGTTGACTTGTGTTGGCCATGAAGAATATTCTTCATTCGCGGCGTCATTTCCGTTTTCGGCTTAAACGAAGAGGCACGTGTATAGTGCTCCATTCGTTTTCGGGATACAAAACGTATCGTGAACCGTCATTTCTGAAACTGCGTCGCTCATATTCATTTCTACAGTCGTTACGGAAATAGTATATTCGGAATATGGCAAATGAACAAGCGGAGACTAGCGTCAGCGACGATCGCCTGAACGGCGACACCGCCGCCGAGGTTAAGGACGTCGCGTCGACCGTTGATGCCACGAATGAAAAAACGGAGCAACTGCCGAAGGCAAACGGAAAGGAGAAAGATGCGGAAGAAGAGCCTTCCGAGGCACTCTTGGCGAAGATTAAGGCACAAGTGGAGGTACAATTCGCCCTTTGTTCTCCATAAAGGAGTTTTTCTCATAATTTAATCTTATTTTTACGTCACTGTGAAGAACCGCATCTCGGTGGCTCCGAATTCGGAGGAAGACGCCAACGTAGGCAGTTTCTTCTAATAAGGCTAATGTTAGGATCGAACTCGCTGATCACGAGTCGACCGTAGCCACGTGGGGCTACGTGTTTTCTTCCATTTCTTTACTTCCTTTTGCGATACCACATTGACAATGTAAATATGTAGAGCAGACCTGTTCAATGCTTTACATAGAGTCTTAGATTCAATTCCCTAAAGGAAAAATATGCGGGAAGACTGGGATCGAATCCAGGATCTTATTGTTTCTAATCGCGTGTAGGCTCGCGGAGGAATGCCTCATCCCACTCTCTATCGTCTTTTAGTGCGAAATAAACAAATAAAAAAAGAATTTACTAGAATCTATTCCCTTTGTCACGTTTTATCGTTTTATAGAACGAAATAGAAAGAAAACAAAAATAGAATCTATTTTTTGTCTCGTTCTGTGAAACGTTGGGGATGGAAGCATTTAGCTTGCAAGTAAAGTGTTGTCAGATTTAACGTAGAAGGATAAAGTTCTTATTGAAGAAACATTGCAAGAATGAGGATTGCACCTGATTAGTTATGGTTCATTGATGCTGCAAATGCTTCAACGTTTTGGTTTTTTTTTTGTTAAAAGAAAAAAGAAGACTGTTTCAAAACATTTGTAGTATAAAATAGATTGCAGTCCAAGTTCGTTTTTATATGAAATCACTTTGTGCATAGTTTTATATATTTTTTTATTTCTTTTTGCAGTACTACTTTGGCAATGTAAACATGCAGAGGGATAAATTTCTCATTGAACAAACAAAGCTAGACGAAGGCTGGGTTCCAATGACTGTCATGTTGAACTTTAAAATGCTGGCCTCTCTCAGCAAGAAGGTCGATGTGATTCTAAAGGCTTTGGAAACCAGCGATCTCATGGAGATATCTGAGGACAAGAAGAAGATACGTCGCTCACCGAAGAATCCTCTACCAGAGTTTAATGAAGGATATAGGAAAGCTCAAGAAGCTCGAACAGTTTATGTCAAAGGCTTTCCGTTGACGGACATGACTATTGACAAGCTGAAAGTCTTTTTTGAACCATATAAACCGTTTGAAACGATTGTGGTAAATATATTTATCTGACACAGAATAAGTAAATATAATGTTTTTGGACATCGTCCTTTCTGTCATGTTAACTTATTAGCTTTAAACATTTGTTTATACTTTGAATCAGGCAAAATAAGAATACAAACTTAGGATCAAATAATAATGTACAGTTTTATGCTATTTATTTCTTAATATATTTGAATAAGATTATTTGGAAAATTTAACATCTCATATTATTGATACAAGTATTAGAATATATTGAAAGTATTGAAAATTATTTTTAATATATTAAGATGATTTTGTTTTGCAGATGAGAAAATATCAAGATAAAGATAAAGTTTTTAAGTTTAAAGGATCTATTTTTGTACAATTTGAAACTTTGGATAGCGCCAAAGCATTTATGAATGTAGAATCTGTAAAATATGAAGACACTGAATTAATGAGGAAATGGGCGTAAGTAAAAATATATCTGAAGAAAACTTTTATATATGTATATATAATTTTGATATAATTTTTACAGTGCAGATTATAATACAGAAAAAGCACAAGAGAAAGAGGAACGTAGGAAAAAGAAAGCAGACAAAACGAAAAAATTCACTGTGAGTAAGCAAAACAAATAAAAGAAAAATATGATTGTAATCTATTGTTCTTAATTCAATTTTTTTGCTTTTGTTTTACTTAAGAAAGTCCGTATTTTTCAGACAGAGACGGAAGGTGATGAAACAGAACAAGTATCTACAGGAAGAGATAATAAATTGCCAAAAGGTTCAATTATTTTCTTTTCTGGTGTTTCCACAACATGTACAAGAGAAGATATTAAAGAAAGTTTAGACAAATTTGATGCTGATATTGCTTACATTGATTTCCAAAGGGGACATACGGAAGGCTGGGTACGTCTGCAAGGAGAAAATGCTGCGAAACCTTTGTTAGAAAAGACAAACGAAGGCAAGGTAAGAGGGATAGCTGGAAAAATTGTTCAAATTCTCTCTAATTACTTCTTTAATAGTTTAGAAATCCTAATAATCAAGCAAAACATTTAAATTGTGTTTCAAGGTGAAGATCCAAGACATTGAAGTTACCTGCAAAATCCTCGAGGGTGAGGAGGAAGATAAATACCTCACTAAAGCGATGGAAGAGATGGTAGCTTCGAAAATCAAATATAACAAAGGCAAGCGGGGCGGTAAAAAAGGTAAAATATTATTTCAAAATATTACAATTATTGATTATCATATGTTATAATGATGCTATTGCCATGCTAATACTGAGAAATCAAACATAAATTATATGTATGGATTTCGCTGAGTTAAACTCTTAACATAACTGAATTCTTTATTAAGCGCAAAATAATTTTACGCTTTAAGGAAGCAAGTTTTAACGAAGTTTATTATGTTCAAAGGGCGTGCGCGAGGTGCGAAAAAGAGAGGTAATAGTCCCTCTCATGACATGAGTCCAGCTAAGAAGAGAGCTGTCGAGTAAAATCATCCTGAAAACTTCAAAGTTACATAGTGTACATTACACTGTATTTTCAATGTATCGACGAATTATGTAGAAAATGAATACTAAACTATGCAACATAGCATAATTTATTATATTAGAAACTGTTTTAAACTGATTTTTGTTACATTTCTTCTCGATGTATATTATTTTAGATACTTTGAAAATATAGTCTCGTCTATATTCGGTTAAGTGTTTTTTTTTTAATTTATTTAACATTCACTTGAACTCTTGATTTTATCATGAGATTAAAAAAATAATATAATTCCGCCGTTTAACGATTAGTTAATAAACAAAAATCGCCGTTTATTTTTATAAATTGGATTTATTTGTTGTACAGTGAAATTTACAAATTGTTTCTCTAGACTATAACACGCATTTAAATTTCACTGTCGTTTTACGTGCGTCAGTACTACCTTCACGCAAGTATCACAACGTGTTAAAGATCATATCATCCGCGAACAGTTACTTTGAAAAATTACACGTAATGACGTATGTACGTACTTAAAAACTATCGTAGTCGGCAATATGATTTTACGCGACACCGAACCTGTGCATATTACACTACATGGTACTTAATTACAGCTTTACGTTTTTAATCATATTGATACATATGTATAGTTTCATGTGCGACGAGGAGTCGTACGTAATCGATTAGATGAATCTTAATTCTTTAGACAGTCTCTCAATATTTAATGATTTTGAAACTCATTCTAGGTGGAAAAAGTTTTGAGGTCTTTTTCTTCTTCTAGGATAACAGTTAAATTGTTAGAAAATTCAATTCTCGCAAGTGTTACCTGTTAATTATTATGTACGAATGAATTTATTACAATCTTTACCACAATCTCAAGATATAAATGTGTGATAGAAACGTTTTTTAGTATGTAAAAATCTATCAGTGGTCTTGTCTATAATGCTTCCCGCTTTTCATGTTACTGTGCCTGATTTTTGTTACCAGATATCATCAATTATCGTTTCATTGTATCCTGAGATGCGCATCTCATTTTCGCGCGCGGACCGATTTAGTTGCATACAATGACGAGGATGACTTTCAAAACTTGGTATCTGTGTGGAGTCTAGTGGTCTCAGCGATCTCAGGTCATGAATATTAATTCGGGATTAAGAACTCTCTACAAGGACAAAATGTATCTCTGCAAACACGGGCGCGATCACGTCTTAGGATATTTGGTCGTGGAAGAGAGAAAAAAAGATAAATAGAATACTATACAAATCGATAGCTTTAATCCTACTTTGAGAGAAATTACTTCTTTTTTTTATTGTTACGTTTTTGAGCAGATATTTAATGGCAATGATCTCAATTTAAAAAGGTCATGCGATGGAATTATCATTATTGTTTCGTACACTTTTGGCTCAAAAGAATCGTGTCATCAAGCAATCGCATTTCAACATTATACATTTTCATCTCTTCGCACACAAAAATAATTTTAATTTGAAATTAAAAATTGTACCGCTACCCACGAAGCTGAAGACTTAGTCCTGTAGTGTAATATTAATTCAAATAAATTTTTAAATAAAAATATAGACATTAAGTACTTAATTTTTCCTTAATGTTAATACTGTCTAATATTCATACATTTTGCACGTTAAAAGGTGAAGGAGAATATACAAGATGAGTGTTTATCAGTCGCGAAGTCTCGTGGTTCGCGGGCGAGAAACCCAAGAGGGAATGTGTATATCATCAGACGAGGAGTTCTAGCCGCGATTACGTGGCGGTGCGATACTTATGACTGTCGGACTAGTCTCTACTAGAAGAACACTTAGCGGAAGGTCGAGTTCGCCCTCTCGAAAGTCGTCGGTAGTCCTGGTGCCGCTCCACGGCTTTCCTCCGTCGAATGCACTCGTGATTGTGCACTTGCGCGACAGGTAACGCGGCTGGAGAATTGCGCTTTCCGCCTGAGTTAACTTCGCGAGCACTCGCAAATGCTATTAAGCCGTTCTCCTCGGCAGAATCGAAATTACACGTTTCGAAGGATGTAGCTGGCTGTGCGTCGCAAGGGCGGAAACGACGAGTGCACCTTCACTTTACGGATGGTGTTCTCGTACACTGTATTCGTTTCACTCGCGAATAACGGACGTTTATCGGCGTTCGATCCGTTTGATCCGCTCCGAATCGAGTGCCTCTTCCTCCCAATCGATGCTTTACAAAGCAATTGTCGAGATGACGGTATGCGATCGTATATACGTGGCTTTGGTATTCCGATTCCGTTTCGAGATCTCTTAGATCAGATTCGTCGTCGTCATCATCGTCGTTGTTGATTACCGTGCATCGATCCGCACACGGTATTCTTACACGATATAATTGCTTTTTAACAGAGAATTCAATTTAGAGCTTTTCAGCAAGAATTTCATTATACGTTTCGCCTCAATAATTCCTCGTCAGGCACTCTTTTTCTGTGATATCGAAGATACCGACACGTTTCCTTTATGTCCTGTAGTAATACTTAAGGCCACCTATTTGCCACAGTCTCTGAGAAAATCAGAGTTTATTCCGACGAGTTAAATGGCTAGGAGACATCGTATCGATATCTTCAATTGCGAAGAAAGTCCTCTGAATAAAATACTTTTTGAGCACCTGTTACATACGTAATATAGCCACGAGTTATGATAAGTACTTTAGCAATCACTTTCTTTAAAACCATCAAGAGAATATCCCCCGTTTCTTTATAAGTAGGCAACTACGTACAATCCATGTCTCTATTAGAAATAACGACCACGTGCAATCTTACATTTCTACCAGTAGAAAGAACCGGTCACAAAGTTTTCTAAGTAGTAACAGGCAGGCGCGATCCAATAGTAATAACAGTTCTGTAGCGCGACCGTATTACAGTCAGTTATATGGCGGTACCGCGCCGCAAGTAGTAACGGTCGGCGATAACCGACCATTTCCAGTAGTAACGTCCGACTATAGTCAGACACGCTATCCCCGACACCGTACGTTATTCCAACACCACAATTCACGCACAAAGCACACTTGTAAAACATCTAGTACGAGCTTTTTCCGTCCGCTTGAATTCAAGCTACGCTTAATCGGTCACTGTCCAACGATCGATTAAGGGGAATATCGTTCAAAATCTAGACTCCGTAGTGGCCTTTTCCGCGTCTACGAAGGTCACCCTCTTCGTCCGTGTGTTGCCCTCTGGGGGCAACCCCTAATGCTATACGGATATCTCTTGTATCTGCACGCGTTTCTTGATGGTGTTGGTGCTGCCGGCCGCGGTGAGCGAACTGGTGGTCCTGGCGGGCGGTTTCGGAGGGAACGTTTCCTTGTGGGCGTTGCCGCTGGTCCCGTGACCGGATCTCGGGTCTTTCCTCAACTGCTCGCTGTCCTGGCCATCCTGAGACTGCACCAGCTGTTGGTGCTGCTGCTGTTCTTGGATGGAAGGACTTCTCGCGAGGGTTGTGTACGAGGGGGGTGGCTCTTGAGCGGGTCGCGGGTTCTCAGAGGGTTTCATGGACGTCCTGGTGGTCATCGGCAGGGACTCCTGTCCGTTCGGCCTGCAGTCCATAGCGGCACGTTTCTTATCGCGATCCCGCTGATAGTAGATCCCAGCGAAGATCAGCATGTTCAGGACTAGGAGAATGCAGCCGACGCCCACGGTGATCCCCAGGGCAGTGGTTGTGCTGTAGTAGTGACGAGACGCTAGTCTCTGCAGTAGTTCGGCGTCGTCTTCGGAATCGTCCAGAATCGGAGTAATGTCCTCGATAAGGCTGTCCTCACTCCCCGTGGACGTGCTGCAGGCAGTGGTTGAGGACGAGCTCGTCCGGGTCGTGCCTGTCAGTGGCAGTGGCGTGTA
The DNA here is from genome assembly GCA_011638315.1 of Tetramorium parvispinum. Lineage (NCBI taxonomy): Eukaryota > Metazoa > Arthropoda > Insecta > Hymenoptera > Formicidae > Tetramorium > Tetramorium parvispinum. The sequence goes on along the minus strand of VBVR01000951.1, from coordinate 20,197 downwards.
CCATTCATCCCGAACTGGTCCTGAATAATAAAGGGGAGTATAATTGAGTGCTATTTTTCTCTTTCTGCCAAAAGCTGTGATCTTACCTGCGTAATAATGATCGCCTCGTTCCCGGAAGTGATGATGCCGCATCGAAACGTCATCGTCGCCAGGACGATGGAGCTGCGGTATCAAATTGAGCCATACAGCCATTTTGTGGCCGCGATAATGACTCTTCATCTTTGGCTTCAACGCTGAAATAAAATTTCAATAAAGTTATTTCAATAAAAGCGCCTGCTCTCCTTCGATAATTATCTGTATCCGTATTCACTAAAAAGACCGTTATTACATATTAATCAATCGTGCATTACATTGAATAACGTATTGTTACGAAAATTATTAATATATAGTGAATCAATTGTAATTATCGAGTGCATTAAAGAGTATCTACATAATTATTATCAAAGAATAATTTTGCATTACATTCGAAAAGACCTTGCACGTAATTAAACCTTTCAAGGAAATTTTTAAGAGAACGGCGGACAAAGTCCATTGTACACAAATTTCTGAAGGAATTTTTGAGAGAATTCTAAAAAGATCACGACGTTCTACGGGAGGAAGGCGCTTTGTGGAAAATTAAATTTATCGAAAAATAACGGGGGGAAGAAAATCCCTTTTCTTTCTGCGGTCTCAAGCGCGACGTACCTATCGTGAGATACTGCTGAGATCCTGTCTCGTATTGTTCCCATGTGAGACCGCGGAATCGCGTCTTCTCCTTCGGCGTGCCGTAGTCGACCGACTCGATCTTGTGCGGCTCGTTCGGGTTGCCGGTCTTGGCGAAATTGGTGAAGAAGGTGAGTACGGCCTCCGCAACGCCCTGGTCTTGTCGGGAATAATTCCGCGGGAAGAAAGCCCCGCCTGCCACCAGCGGCAGCCCGAAAATATACGGTATGTCTTCCCCACGAACGCTCCCCAGGCGCTGCAATGAGATTTCCCACTCAGAGAATCAGAGCCGAGCATCCTCCGAGCCCCTCCGTAATCGATAATTACACGGCCGGCTCTCTACCTCGTGCACTCGCAGGTGCGATCTATTACAGCATTTGTTGTTGCCTCCGCAATTCACGTAGTTCGTAATTCATCGTAGTTGTTAAATCATTATCGGCTATTGACGATTGTTTTATTTAATTAACCGAAACAGAATATTAGTTAATTATCGATATCTAATTACTAGAATTTTAGTTAATTAATAGAACCGCGACGATGCGATTGCCCATGAATTGCGCCGGGAGGGGCCACCCCAGTGTACGTACCGCCCATAATATCCGACAGCAAAATTCTCCATCATGTCTGCATGAAATGGTACCGCATATTATGTCACTAATCCCTATTAGCACGCGTGAAACGCGCGAGGAAAAGAATGCGCCGCCACCAAGGCGACCTCGTGGCAGGCGGAAAACGCCGCGATTAACAATTCAAATAAATTCATCGCATTTGCATTCAGTGGTCTTGATATCGCTTTCTTATCTCTCTTCGGCGCGGCTTTTTCTCGACTTTGTCTCGCCTAATTCGCCCCCCCTTCTTTTTTATCGCGCGTAAGCGACGACGTATAACGACGTTTCGATTGTGTTCAATGAAATTAAAGTATCATAGAGTCAGGTCCGCGAGTTACGCGAGCTTCTCAAAGAACCGATCTTTCACCAGACGCTTAATTAAATCTCGTTTCGAGTAGATGGGCGGGAGGATGGGGAACAAAGTAACGTTGATGCTCTAAATCGTTAACTACACGCCTATTCGCATCTCTCTCGCCGTCTCCTCTCAGCCCGAGCGGGATTAAACAACTTTCGGGGACCAACGTGACGCGCACCGCTAATCCCGACTTTCGTTGTTTCCGCGTTGCTTTCAAATGCCGGGAAGATGATATTGCCGAGGAAGATAATACACCCTCCGTTCTTGCCGTACTACATCGGAGATAATTCGTTTCTTAAGTATCTACAAACGCACACCGTATGAAATTTCTCAAGCTTCCCGACGATCCTCCTCTTCCCTCTAAATTGAAAACGTCAATCTGTTTCCCCGTCGCGACTTTAACGCGCCGCTTGGCAGCGACCTTACAAATTGGCCGATATAACAATTTCTTTCTTGTCCTCCCGATATTATTATGTCAAGCGTGACAAATCCCCGTCATTCCCGAGACAAAATGCGAACACGGTGCGCGCGGGTCGCTCGGGGCGTTTTATTAAATCAGTGTCTTCATCGTGAAGTCATGGCCAGCGGTTACCAGCCCGGGTATAGATCGAGCGCGACGCAGAGTGAGACGGATGAGCTACGAGGACGGTAGGATCGAGGGAGGGTGGCCGGGTAGGGGTTGAACGGGTTGCTTCCTTAACTGGAAGTGTCGGCGGACTACTAGGTGTCGAGGGCGAACGTTAGTCTCTCTTCGGGACGTCAAGTTAATGGAGTTAACTCAGACTTAAGCAGCGTCTCTACCTCTTTTGCTCCGCCGCTGCCGCTGTGTTAGTAGCGCGCAATAGCTGTGTTAGCAGCGGGACGATATCGTTTCACGATAGAGAAAAATCGACGCCCCGAGGTACTGCGGATATCCTCGTCGATCGACCACGCTAAATTACGCGATTTCTTGCCGCCCTCGCCCCGCAAATTTTCCTCGGAAATCTCTTACGCTCCTTAACGAAATTTCTTCTCGCTGGTTGTTAAGGTGAATGTACTAATATCCGGACATGTACCTAAATCTGGACATGGTTATTATTTTGGTCTTTAAATATTTAATTTGATCATGAATATATGTAGGGTAAAGTGGTACAATTTTGGACAATTTTTGCACAATTAAAAATAAAAAATGTATAACTATGGCCAGTTTAATAATTGTTTGTACCTTATATTTTTTTAATTTGATTGCCAATTTTCAAATAACAATAAATTTAAAATGTACATAAAATAAAAATATATATTATTAATGTTTAAAATTGTAATATATGTGTTTATGCATATTCTATATTGAAAGTTTAAATATTCGTATTTAAAGACCGAAATAATAAGAATGTCCAAGTTAGATACATGTCTCGATACTTTTACCTTACTTGTAAGGAAGCTGTGAAATTCGATATTTAAGAAAAATGCCTACGATTCCGTGATAAAATTCCTTCGCGTCGAGGAACTCGCAAACCTTGTAGAGCTTCTGCGAACTTTGTCTTTGAAGCGATAACGACGTGTCTTACCTGCACGTAGCCGCTGTCCTTGGACTGATGATTGAAGTGATAAAAGTACGTCTTGGCGCCCCGCCTGGCGTGGTAGAAGGCGATTCTCATGAGCGGCGCGACCGTGTGACCATCGCTCAACGCCTCCATGGTCGAGTCCCGTATTATGATGGGGTGAAGCACCGGCTTATCCCAGTCCGTGTACTCGTTCCTCACCGCCGAGAAGATCTCGTTCAGATGATAGACGTAGGCGTTGCGGATGAAGGTGCGCAGGATGCGATTCCGGTGGTCCTCCTCGAAGCCGAACTGTATGTCGTTATTGTTGAAGTCGAGATTCGACTCGGTCGTCGAGACGCCCAGAATCAGCGGCACCTTGATGAACGCGTCGCTCGCGCGCTCCATGTCGAGGCCCGGGTCGGGATTGTTTTGGTCCACCGGCAGGCCGGGCCCGATGCGGGGCACGAATCTGGAGGGGACAAACGGAAAGTCAGACCCGGCTCGTGCGAACGACCGCGCGACTAAATTGATTTAATAAGGGCATTAAATCAATAAAGCGAGAGCTATTAACCCACCACGATCCGACGATAATCCGATAATAATTCAGTGTGCGCGCTCGCCGTGATTATCCTTGCAATTAGTAATATCGCAGATTCATTTCGATCTCGCGGTAAATATACTCGCGAATGCGCTCGCGCGGTTAATTCTACGAGCGATCGCGAATAAATGTCGGCAGAGTTTAATTTAAGACTCGGCGACTTTCGAGATTTCCAGATTGCGACCCTCTGCGCGCAATAGAACGTAAATCGTCCGACGCGGCAATTTGTAAGATCCTTAAAAATCGCGACACGCACCTTCGACAGTTCATCATAATTCACCGCAGCTGTGGACTCATGAAATCGTTATAAATTTGTAACGCAGTAATTGCTGCTGCGCTGGCCAGACGTCATTTTTTTAACATATCAATCATATCCGTTGAATTTTTTACAATCCGGCATTTTCCACTTTTCATCGAAATGCATAGCTCCAATATTCAGGCGATGAATATGAATTCTGCGATTTATTATATACATATATATGTAGGGCACAAACGGGGCGATTCCGAAGTAATATTTATTACATCGACGTGCTATCATAAATAAAAAGATGGAAAAGAGGTATCGATGCATTCCATCTGTGCCAATTTTTCGCGATACATATATTTCATTATTTAATTTTCACGGTCGTCGAAATGTGCAACTACTCCGTCCGAGGGTGGAAGGAACGGAAGGGATCCATTCCGAGACGCCTCCGCTTGTTTCTAAGCGCTCACCTGATTTCCGGTAATTGCACGTCCATGAGGGTTTTGAGCGGCACTCCTCGGAGGCAGTCGGCTACGTCGACGTCACCCTCGGTCGAGCAGCCCATCTGGTCGCCGATCTTCGCTCTGAGATCGTTCGGATCGTGCACCGAGGCCCAGGGACTTAGTGCCGAGCCGCTGGATAATACCACACGGTGAAATAATCCTGCGGAAGAACAGACAAGTTGGCGTAAACAAGAGGAGGAACGGCACAGGGGCTCATAGACACGGGAGGAGGATCCCTTTGCTCGGCGCGCCAAGCCCGTCGTGTAACTCGAATATACGTATAGCGAATATAGCGGCGAATACGGCAGGATATCGTCAGCTTCCGGCCGATCGAGCGGAAGCGATGAGCCCGACGGGAGTTACCCTAAATGGTTATTATCCTCGCATGGATAATTAGAGGCGGACGTAAATATGATCGCGACGTCCGCCGCTCTGCCATATCGGGAGATTGTTTTCCACGCGCGGGGCGTCGAAAATCCGAGCGTATTAACCGTACACCCGATTCGCGGACGATTAAAAACTGTTACGCGACGCAGTTGCAGTTGAATTAGTCGATACGAGAGCGGAAAACACGTTGAGCAATTTTCGATATCCAATCAGCGTGTAGGAATTTTCTAGGCAGCGTAATTAATATCGCACGTCATTTCAACGGCCGCCGGCAATGTTAAAAACGTGGAAAATCATGCCCCCATGGAAAATTCATGCTAATTGAAAAGGATATTGCAGAACCTAATTAATCTCGCTTTTAATAAGCTGAATTTTATGACGTAACGCACCGGAACGCTTTTCAAGCGGTGCGTTAATACCGCGTTTGATACTATCTCCAGTATTCCGGTTACGAACCGGAAAATCATATTCGCCGGCAAACATTTATGCTGACGCTAAAGTCGTTTATCGAACGTCACTGGTTTCTTTATGAAAATCGCTGTTTCGAATGCAAACATCGCGCGCGCGTACAACGGCAGTGCTCGTCCCCACAGCGTGGAGAAATATTAGGCAATATGTGTCCAACATAAACATTCGCATATCGTTGATGCGCAGTACAAATATTTGTATTTTATGACTTTACATGTGCAACATTCGTGCATGCGCGTTTAATTTCTCGCAAGTGATATTCCGTCCCGATATGAATCGCCCACAGTCCAAAGCAATAGATAGCAAGCTAATAGATATTTTTCGGCCCGGTTTATACACAGAAAAAACATTAATTTTAAATCAACAATATTATTCTTATATATACGCAAAAATATAAAATCTTCTTTAAAGATTTTGATAATTTTAAACAGACAATAAGTTGTTCACATAAAGAAATTTTGTTTCTGTTTAAGATTATCAACATCTTAAAAGAAGATTTTATATTTTTGCGTATATATGAGAATAATATTGTTGATTTGAAATTTATTTTTTTTCTGTGTATTATCCGTCGAATTTTTCCGCTTCGTTATATAGGGAAGAGGGGAAAATTGTTCCCAATCAAACGAAAGCAGAAATGATTAAACCGTCCGAATAATTTCCCGTATTTTCCTCCTCCGAACGGAGAATAACAAGCAATCACACTTTCCCAAATTTGCAATAAGTGGAATCTCCGCCTTTTCTTTCCTCATAAATATATCATAAACATGCTGTATCGGCGAAATACTGTTATCGCTCCATTCGCATTCATGGAATGCGCGATATTCCCTCGCCATCTACTTAAGAAACGTCGTATCTCATTATATTAAATCTGTTCGCCGCGCGGCGCTATTCCAAAACGGCGAGTCGCGGATGCGTTTAACGCGGAGTTTCTGCTGCCAACGAGCCGTAAAATTGTGGAAAGAAGTCGCGAAGGAAGAGAGCGACGACGCAGGAAGACACAGTGGGGGCGAGATCCTTCCTCATCTTCCGTCATATGGCCGCGGTTTCATTTCCGAGACGACGCATTCGGAGAAGAAGGGGATGCGCGCGTTATACGCGGTGACCCGAGAGAGTATCCCTTTTGGCTGCTTTATCGCTATTATTATTAAGAGGTGCCGCCTGATGCGCGCCATCCACCCCTCTGGCGCGTTGCCAATAACGCGCGATACGTTTGCGGATGAGTCGGAAGGAAAATACGGATAATCCATCGACGATGGATCCCACCGGCTAATCTTGAGCGCGAGATGTACCATCGCGGATGTGATTCTCGGTAGTTATTCGTCGGTCTTGTTGCGAAATGATTTCTACAAATTCGCCGATCATTCGCGCTTCCACCCCGATCGCTCGATGCACAGTGAACTGACGGCGGGGACCAATTATCCCGGCTCTGTGGAGGCTCCCTCTCCTCCCCGTACCAGATACGACGCGGAACATGCGTCCCGCCGTTTGACGTTCGTTTTCAGTCGACCGCCCGCGTATCGTGCCGCTGATAATAGACCTCGGCTGCGTTCCTTCCCTTATTTCTACGAGGCACGTTCACGCAGGGATCGTGGCCACGAAGAATTCCATTTACTCGCTCTGATAGCATCGCGTCGCAGATTGACTATTGCACGTCGATATATTCGTGACAGGGGTTCGCTTCGATCAAAAGCTCTATTTCCGCGATTTTCGACCCTTTTCTCCCCCCCTTCGGAAAATCTTTCGTCACATATTTCGTGTATCTCTCCCCTCTCAATCTCAGACACGCTATTTTATTTATCGTCAACTGAAAAAAAAACCGACCGGCGTCTACCGCCTGTCGAAATAAACGATCCGTCTCTCTCACTTTCTCTCTTTCTCTCTCTCTCTCTCTCTCTCTCTCTCGCCCCACAATTACTCCATTTTTCACCCGATCCAGCGCGACTATTGCAGGCTTGTACTTTTGAAACGCGTATTAATAAATGTTGCGGAAGAAATACGGATCGCCATTTCTACGCGGGGAGGCGAGGAGCTGGTCAGCGGCCACCGCGCCTTCTATCGCGCAGACGACATTAGCGTCGCCAGGGTTAACGCCCTCAAACTGTCACGTTAAACCGCGATATTTCACCCGGGTTGCCCTGCCCGGTCCCCCCTCGTCCACGCCTTCGCTCGCCCCCGTCGTTTCGCGACTAGCCTCGTTCCGCCGGCCAACTACCATAATTCCTCCACAATGTCATGTCCACGATACGAGAGTGTCGCGTCGCGTCGCGTCGATGAAATTTCGACGAGGACACATCGGGGGTGCCAGCCCATTCGGCAGTTATTCGATCTCCTTCACGGTCCTCTCATCATGGCGCGATCATCGGACTTTGGCCCTCGCTCGTCGGCTCGTCGACGCCCGGCGTCGCGGCGCCGACCGGTTGAAGAGAACGAACCTGGTAAATTGACGACGATATCCTCCTCGTCGCTTCTTGATAACAAAAATAATGGGTTTCAGCGAGCACGATGAAACAGACCATGGAGGGAGAAAAAAAAAAGGATAGAAGGACGAAGGCGCGCGCCCGCGGTCGGCGGAAATTGTATACTTTTCGTTAGCGAAGCGGCGAAAGATTAAAGGCAAACAAGAAACAACGGCGCGTGACGGTGGTAATCAGGCCGGCTTACGTCCGGGGATGGATTTTCCCGGGGCGAACGCTGGGCATCGAGCGGCTGGCTGGCTGATCGTCGTTCAGGAACGCGGTATACCACCACCGGCTGACCCGATCGAGACTTCTCAATGGCCTGCACGTTCGCTCGCATGGTTATAGCCATGATTTTCGTTTAGATTTTTGTCGGATTTCACCCGGCCGAATGCCGGAGCCAGCTCTCTTTCTCTCTTCGAGATTTGGGATTTTATTACAAGAATTTTTTATTTCAATTAATCCTTCAGTCGTCACGTCGGATCTTCAAAAGATCTCGATGTTTAGTAAAACGTGTTTTTTTTTTCAAAATAAAATACAAACTTTAAAAATGCAGATAAAGAAAACATTCGAGTTGTCGATGTAAAAGCTACAAATTGATTTTCTATACGGGAATTCCTCAAGACAGAGCATCGACGATATGCGTCGCTAATTTTTATTAAAAAATTAATTTCGTTCGATTCGCATGAGCGCTTTCCAATTGCAAATGAGAGAGGATTTTACGTGAAATATCACTATGCAGACAGAGTTCGAAAATATAAGCGCGTATGATTTTTATTTTTTTAAAGGCTTGATTTTCCAGTGTTCGTTAAATGGGATAAAAAATAATGGACTAAAAAGACGTATTTGTACCTGGCCGAGGATTTTCCCTGGTATTTCGCCGGGGTTGAAAAAAAAATCGCGACCGTTCAACATACGCGCGCGTTATGCGATATTTCACGCATCGATTATATCGATACCGTTTATAAAGAAGGAACGTTATCGCAGATGATGTTCGTCTGCAGATGTTGAGATTTATCAAATACCATAATTTTGTCGAGGAAACATTATTCTCTTTAAAGCGCGGCGGAGACAAAGGCGCGCTTAATATCCCTTACGTAAAAAAGGGACAAAGAAAATATTGTCCGTTCTACGGAAGCGACGTGAATTTTCATCCAATTCAGGAAAAATCCTATTTAGATGGCACGCAAATTATACTTTGAAAGGAAGCGGCGTAAAATACGGTGGCTCTAATTTATTTTCTTCGTTCTCGGTGAGCGGAAGCCCGCGGAACGGAATGTCCGTCTACTTACTTACCTCGCGACCACGACTTCAGGATCGTCGTTGTATCGGGACATACTCTCACGGATCCTCTCGCTTCTCCGTGACGGTTCAGCCGACATTCCGCATGTAAATTACTTCGTGCGTCTCGTGAAAATTCTATGAACACGTACGGACCTTCGGGAGCGCTATACTGATTGAATTAAGTTTGAACATGTAAGAGCGAAAACTGCCGGCATGCTCTCAAGAGCAGATTTTGCGATACATTTAATTCTGCTCTTCATTAAATTCTAACGTCCATTAATTCTACAGAAATACTGTATTAACCACCGAGAAAAAGTTAACTCTAAAATTATGTAGAGAATAAATGGAATTCATATTTAACAATTTATCGCTGAACGCATATTTACACTTGCAAGTAGAGTAAAATGACGGTGGGTATTGTGTCGGTTAATAATTCAATAGTTTGAAAATAATTTAACAGAGTTATATCGAAATTTCGTGCGTTAGCGACCTATCAAAAAACAATTTCGACGATCGTGGAGATGATAGAGTAACACGCCGAAATCAATTCCGCTTCCGGCGATTGTACGAGGACCAATAATAACGACGCGATTCTCGAAAATCCGGGAATGGTCTCTTTCTGTGTTTTTTTCCTCCCTCTTTTTTGGTAACGTCACCGGGACGTTTCTCTCCCCGGTTATTTTTGTCGGTAACGAACTGCAAAATAGAACGGAGAGGGTGTGCCGCGCGAAACGGAAGACGCGAAGGTAGAAACGTTGTTTGGAAGCTATTTTTATGACTTATTGTTATGCGTGGTATTGCATGGCGCTTGGCTTTTCTCGTATACCATTCTCTTGGGACACGAGAGAACCCGCTATACATTCCTGATCGTAATAAATTTTAATAACAAATTTCATAATTGTTTCCTGAAACACCGGTATACATTTAATAAATTTAAGATGAGGAACTAAAGATCATTCCGTGCACGAAGATTTACGAAATTACAACTTATTCTATTATTAGTTTTTTCCTCTCGGTAAATTGATTTCCGCGTTGACCGATTCGTTTTCATGAGAAAAGACAGATATTTTCAGAGACTAAAAATCCCATCTCCGTCTCTCGCAATCGCACAAACATAATCCGAAATGCCGTAGACAGTCGAGCTGCTATATGATATAAGCCGTGGCGAGCGCTTATACGTCTCGGGGTGCAGCGAATCAGACAATTGCCAGGAATCACACTCGGTTGCCTCCTTGATTACTCACGAAGCCAATCGCTCGTATCTCTGGTCCGTGAGAGCCGTGAAACTGCTGGAGGAACGGATGGCGAGGTAGAGAAAAGCAACTCTCCGTCTCTTTCTCTCTCAGAAGAGACGTTGCCCTGGTCCAAGGATTGAAGGATTCACGTATACGTACACACATACACAATCATAAACGCGCGCGCGAAAGGGAAGACGTTTCAAGGCGTGCTAGACACGCTCGGAGGTCTTCGCTCATAAAAAATTACAACAGGGGGAGAAACGATAAATCGAGACTGTCTCCCCGCGCCACGAGAAGCTTATTTCTCTTGTCTCTTCCTGGGCGATGATACGTAACGTCGACAGTCTTCTCGGGATTGAGAAAGGGCGGCGGGGCAGCCGCGCCCCGAACGCCCCTGGGAGGGCCAGAAGAAGTGGCTTTCTGAATTACACGGGAGATCGATGTAATACGAAACGTTTATGTCTTCGGCGGTGCCCGGCGCTCTCGGAGGTAGTGCGCGGTCTTCATTTATCATCGGACATCGAAATCCGCCGAAGGCAGACAGCAGCTAACGGCGGGAAAAGCAATCGTACCTTCGACGGGGCTAGTTATCGACGTGAAACCCAAACCGATCGTTTTGCAACTTTTTACGCAACGCCGGGCAAAGCCATTAGCTGTTCTCCGCGTAATCGTATCGAGTACAACAAAATGCACCGCGGTAAAAAGCGGATTGCGCGAGGGAATGGCCGTGCGCGCGTGAATGTGCGTGTGCATGTGTGGGCACCGCGAAAAATCGTTGGAAATCTACGTAACACCCGGAATCGATTTTACATCAATTTTTTCGGTGCAACTTAATCCTACAACGCGTCACTCTTCAATCGTCGAATATGCGACAGGCAGCGCATATCTCATTCCCGCGAGTTTTCTCGTAATTGCGTCGTCGCGATACGTAAGGGTCTATTAATATTTTCGCAGCGCCGCGGCCAAGCGACCAACTCTCATCGACACTTCTCCATTCATTCCACTCAGTCTTCCGTTAACTTTGCATAGCCATACCCAGACCGTCCCAGACCGACCGACCCGACCGCATCTCGCTGCAATATTAAGCGACCGCAGACGATGCATTCGTCTGCCAGAGCAGGCAATGTAGTTTGTCGGGAGTAAAGTAAGAGGATAAATTTTTCTTTGGCAAGCCCCGTCGCGCAATCAACGATCATCTCGGTCGGAGTTTCGCGGTCTCCGAGAAAGTCTCGAAAAATATTTCCAGAATACTCGCAACTGTGTGCAAAGAAAGTTACACGGCAGAAAAAAAAATAAAGACTTTTCTCTCGGCGCGCTGGATTAAAGATCGATGTATCTTCGTTGCTCGTTTCGCTCGTAACTTGGACGGCGCCACGCATTTTCTCCTTCGGAGGAAGAGCATCCTGCCGGCTTCTGCAATCTCTGACCAACACGGTTGCTGCAGCAAGAAGTGAAGAACCGCACCTGGTCTCGCGGAAACCACCGGCGCGGCGGTGCCGACGTCGAAATCGAAGGAGCGGAAAGTGCGGTAGAGTCGGAAAAACCGACTGACCTCGGCGGCGTCCGGGACGCCAAAGAAAAGCGGTTTCCCCGAGGGTTTGTCCGTCTCTCTCTCTCTCTCTCTCGCTCACTCATTCTAAGACCGGAGTCGAGCCTCGAGAGGAAGGACGACGCGCGGAAGGAATGCACAACCAAGAGCGATGCTCCCTTCTCGAGATGTAAACTGTTTGCGCTGTTTCCGGCACAACCGGAGGTCCGGGAAATGGCCAGACGGGAGAGTGGTTCCGGCCGACCACCACAGCGAGAAAGACCTTCTCTATCCCCCATGCCGCTTATCCTCCGTGTTCCTTCTGCACGTTCCGCCTGTCCGCCTGTCTGAACGACTATTTACACTTTCGGCTTTTTCCATCAATGGCGACAACTTTGAGAACCGAGATGGATTTACTCATGAAGGAGATAATGCTTTTCACGATGTCTATCTTGCCGAAATTTATTTTTAATTAATATATATTCACGATTTAATTTCATCTAAATAAAGTAATGAATTTTATAAAAATGGAAGAAAGATAATTTCGAATATATAGATATATGTACATACATTAACATTAAAAGTGTCTCTGACAGTTTCTACTTTTTAGATCAATATCCTATTTCTTGTGCAAAAGATAGGATTCTAAAATTTTATAACGTTTCATCAATCATTTTCTTTATTCTGAAATCATAAAATTTAATAATCTTATCTATTATATAAGAAATAGATTATAATCTAAAATATAGAAACGGTCAGAAATAACCGCTTAGTACTTTTTTGCTAAATTGTAATGGATAAATTTGTAAAAAAAAATCGTGTTATTTTTCGAAGATAAACTATTGCGGCTTGGGGGACGATTTAAGCGTGCCAAATCGAATGAATCTGGACCGTCGATTATGCATATGGGTGGCGGAACGGCCGCGGCGTTAGTCATAATTTGCCTGATTGGTGCGGAATTAGCGTCCAACTATATCACGCCGTAATCGCGTTCGCTAGGATTTATCGCGCGGCGATGTATTTACGACGCTTTTAGCGTCCCCGCTTTTGTTCTACGCGGCTCCGACGCGCGTTCCCGAGGACCATGCATTTTTATTATTGCGCAATTTCCTCGCATCCGAGTAACCACCGCGCGGGATCCCGTGCCACCTGAAGGGACAAAAGCTGGAAGAGGATCGTTCAATTTCGGCCGGTGTTGTCCGGCGACAATAAAAAAAGAGGAGTGGGAGAGGGAAAGAAGGAGAAAAAAAAGAAAAGTTCTGTCTCGCTCTCTCTCTGCCCCTCATCGAATAAAATGGAGTCCTGCAATTTGTCACCCCGAGCGCGGTGATGTTTTTTTGAGAGGACGGACCAACCCTTCGGTTGTCTCCTCCACGAGACCCTCGCCGACTAATCCCGGGACGATTAATCTACCGAAGGTCCTGCAAATAGCGTCTCGTCGCTTCTAACCTGCCGGTTATTTCGCCGGCTCGGGTTTTCGGCGAGATCATCGCCGATAGGCGAATCGATCGGACTCTCCCGATCGCGCAGCCCCGACACGCTCGGTTGCGTTCAAAATTCACGCATGTATTTTCCACCGAGCGAAACAGTATCGGTATCATTTTTCATTGTGTTCCCTTGTCGTAAACAACAACGTTATTAATACGTTAGCGGCGTTACGTAAATATTGGATCAAGTTACTCGACAAGCAAATATTTCCACCGCCCTCAACACCCGGTGTTTATAACGCGCCCCGATCGAATTGATTTATTTTATATCGGCAACAGTCCATAGCGGCGGGAGTGACCGATGAACTGTTAAGCCTGACGGCACAATGACGGCATTAAACTGTCAACGGGGATTTGATGGCGCGTTGAAAGGAACGAGCGCGATATACCTTGGCAAAGTATACGCATCGATCGGTCGAAATTGAACGAGACGCGAAAGAGGCGCGAGTGGTTCTAGACACACAACGTGCTCGCAAACATAAGTTTCTTCTGTCTCCGCCCTGTAATTACCGGGAGACGCTTAAATCGTAAGAACGTTCCGCTAAAGCTGGATCCTGCGGAATTCAACGTTTCGCGCGCGGTGTACGGGCGTTCGCGGAAAGTCGCAGGATTAATTGCTAATTGCAAATTAGGGATTCCTCTCCTACCTTTGCTGTACGGCGCGAGCAGGAGCAAATTCACCAGCGCCGCACCGGTATCGTGGCCCATTAGAGTTATCCGTGTTGGATCGCCGCCGAAGGCGCCGATGTTTTCACGCACCCAGCGCAGTCCCATCGCGATGTCCTTTAAAGCCAGATTCCCACCGGATCCGCTCGTTCGGTCGGGAAACGGACGAGTCCTCAAGAATCCTGGAAGGACGCCAAACCATTCGCGATTCAACCGTTCTCGCGGATCCTCACGATATCCTTCCCTTATTGCATTTCATTCTTTTTTCCCCCCTTCCCTTTTCTCTCGTTCTCGTGCAACATTTGCAATGCGGTAGCGTTTGTTCGATAAAATTTCGCAAGTTTCGCCATGAAAGTCTGCTCTCGATTTAAGAGACGAAGATTTCTGACGATTACGACGACGACGATGGAGAATTTCATAAAAGAAAACGATGAGAAATAAAGAGCGATACGTGTGAAGATTCGATTTAACGTTTCTCGACTATAACTATAGCGATAATTAAACGGGAAGCGTGTAAATATTCGTTACGCTATTAAGTCATAAACCAAGGCAGTTTGACAAGTAAATAGATAGAACTGACATTTTCAGACTTTCGTATATTCGCAGCGCGCTACGACAGAGATACATTTGTGAGTCTTCGAAATGCCAATATTGACTTAAGAATGTAAATGGTTACTACGAAGCTGTCTCTCTATTTCGGAGAGTATCGCTAGGCAGTTAATGATATAAAGTTACTTTCAGAGAAGTGCGAGTCGTAATAAACGCGCCAGACGACTTTTCCCTTTTTCAGATTCATGGCGCAACTTTTTCCAATATTAATGATAACACAATTAATCAAAAATTTTACTAACTGCCCAACTAAATAATTATTCAGTATACAAAGGTACTTTCTACGAGTTCGCACACATTGAGAAGCGAAGAAAATTCTAAATAAATAGAAATGTCGGAGATTACAGAAAACTACAGATTAAAGAAGAAAGTATTTTACTGTAAGACGGATGCCATTTGGAATTTCTTTGTCCGCGACCGTGGAATGTTGTGTCAGGTTCGCTTAATGAAAATGCTTTCGAGGATACGGGTCGGTTGATTAAAGGGTGGCACGTACCTAAGATGCCGAGACGATAGTTGAGTGTGATCACTATGACGTGGCCGGCGCTCGCCAGGACCGATCCATCGTACAAGTTACCCGATCCCCATTCGAAACTTTCGCCGTGTACGTACACCATCACCGCATACGGCGCCTCGAGTCCTCGAGATCCTGAAAGCAGCAGCAGGGCAAGCGGATGTCCGCTGTCGCTCTTCCATTTTCTTCCGCGAATAAACCTCTTATCCGTATAAACCTTCCATTGACAGATCCAGCTTTCCCGTAATACCGCGCGACATTATCGCTTACGCAGCATTATGCTCATTCGCCTTATCCCTTCGTTGCCCCCCTCCCTGCCCCTCCCCCGAACAAGCCGCAGTACGTAAAGCGAGCGAGCTTTTATCCCTTTAAAAGTATCTCGTTCCTCCGCACGCGTCCACGCCTTCATTTCGCGATATTGTTTACGCTCTGATTAAATTTACTTCCTACGTCTACGTGCTTCTATTTTTCGCCTAGTAAACGCAAAATGAAATCGTCCCTGCAGCCAATTAGTCGTTTTCGCCGTTTTGTGCCACCTGCGCAATTAAGACGATTAATTGCATCGCGTAATCCGTGCTAAGGATCCGGGCTCTCTTTCTCTCTATGTGAGCTCGTCACGTTTTCACGGTCTCACGTAATCGTCGGAAAGGATATAGCGATTCGTCACACGTAGAACTACTGCGGCAGAAGAACCGCGCGTCAAAGCTGTTCATTTACCGAGAAAGAGAGAGACGAGGAAGAGCAGCACGCGCGC
This sequence comes from Tetramorium parvispinum, assembly GCA_011638315.1. Classification (NCBI taxonomy): domain Eukaryota; kingdom Metazoa; phylum Arthropoda; class Insecta; order Hymenoptera; family Formicidae; genus Tetramorium; species Tetramorium parvispinum. The sequence goes on along the minus strand of VBVR01000951.1, from coordinate 4,273 downwards.
GCGCGCGCGCGACGAATATGCCTTCCCTTTGAGCAACCCTTTGCGAAGGCCGATCGATCGCCGCGAATTTATTTACACAGCGGAGTCGCAACGGGCCGACTCTTCACGCGGGTAAAATAAACGCATCTCACGATCGCGCGGTTTACGCGATCCCGGGATTCGTTCGGGATACAGCCATGCCGCGGATCCGCCGTCGCAGCGGGCGCGTTAGGCGGCCGTCGTAAACGCGCCACGGATACGGTTTGGAAAATCGTCCCGATAAAACGGATACCTTTCTTTTTTAAACGCCCTTTTACGACGGACGTAAAATTTTACGCCAAGAGCGTCGCGTAAGCCAGAAACCGAAGGTAAATTAAAGCGAAAAGCTTGTTTTAATAAGGCTTTAGGATTACACGGCGCTTTTTATAGATCGCGCGTCTCGAATCTCGAGGTTTTCGTGTTTGTAAGTACTTCGGATTTAGCGGGGCCCCTCCCCTCGGTTCCCGCGATGAATCCTTCACGTACACGGCGCTTCCGTCAGCCGCGGTTTCGAGATTAAAAGTCTCCCCGTTTAATTGATAATCGTCTTAGCAACTAATAAACCTTGTACGCGTTTATCCGTTCGCCGCGTCACAACTAATTAACGTCTGTCTGTTACACGATTTATACTACATCGGATTATCTGTCTGGGGAGACATCATCCTAAACCAGCGCGAGAAGCGGCTCCATTTCGCGCGCGCGCTCTGCCAAGTTACGTGAGTTCGCAATCATCGTAGTTGGTAATTCAATCGCGCCGCGATCTTACTTTGATTATCTGTTAACTCGTAAAACTAGCCCAATTAGTATCGATCAATCCAGGCGGGAGTACTCGTCGCAACGTTACGAGGCACCGTCTTTGTCGATTACTGAATGCCGATCGATCAACTTGTCTTATCGTGGCTGCGCTTGCGGCGCGATCGCATATTGAGCAGCCGCGCTGACGGCGATCGTTAATCGTGACTTAATCGGATGCGAAATCCGCGACCTGAAATTGCCCGAGAGCGTCATACAAGGACGGTGGTACACGCCGCTCTCGTTGCTTTTCTTTTTGAAAATTCGAGTTCTTTATAAAGCGGAAATTCTTCGGTTTGATTGCTTTACAGTCACTTCCCCCGACAAAAACTCTGATTGAGAGTCGTTCTTTCTTTCACAGCTTCTTACTCTCCACTGCGTCCTGCTAGCCGCGTTACAACTCGCGCCGCGCAATTTTCAATCCTTCCACCTTTTCCCTTTTTAGTCCGACCGAGGTTACGCGTCGTGGCAGACCGGCCGCTTTACGTTGCAAATTCGCCTCTATCTTTCATCGCGCGCCGAGCAACGTGCGACGTAACGCATGCGGCTGCTCCCAGGTTGATACTACCCGGCATAAAGGTACTAATTACTTTAGGACTAATTACTTTAGGAAGCAACTTGCGCCGTGTAATACTATACGGACGCATAAATTGTCGGCTCCGATAGATAATATAGTTGAGAATTTCAGGAGCCGAATTATGGCCACAGCCACCCCGAAACTTTACAACGGCCAACGATGTAACATGTTATTTTCCGCCACATGAAATTCTTTTTAGTCGTACAAAATTAATCCCGGCCGATTGCGTTTTCTGGACGTTACCGCGCCGATACATAATTTTAAGCGTGAAATCAATTTGAGTTTATTCCTGCCCGCTTGCAACGCACGAGCGGTGCTTTCAACCGAATGATTTCATTAAACGTTATTAATCTTTTATAGTAGAACATTTTAAGAATTTATTTGATGCGATATATAACGCGCTTACGTTTCTCTCGAAATAAAATCGATCGAGAATAATCGAGTTGCAATCCTCGTAAACTGTGCAGTTTAAATAAATAATAATAAGATGCAAAAAATGTATTATTTATTCAAGTAGCAAAAGTTAAACTTTCATTAACTCAATGTGGAGTAGCTTTACTACCTTGCCGAAGAATAAAGACCTTCATTAAAACTTATTATCCCTTTTCTCTCTGACAGAACTGAGGAACTTTACGTTACAGCCGAGATACTTTAGGCGACAATAGAAACGTAATTTTGCATAGCCCCTTTTAGGATGTTATTTATCGCGTGACCTTGCCCTCCTTTCGTAAAAAAGAAATCTACTTTTTCGAGATACCACGTCATAATTAAATTCCTAATGAACGCAAGTATCACGGGAAAGTGGATCACACGTGCAAGAAAGAGTCGCTTATCTAAAATAATTTCAATAACGCTCCTTTTCAATTTGTGTGTGTCCGCAAATTCATTCGACAGTTAACATGATTAAATATTATTAACTCTCCAATCGTCGCATGGGATCTCTTTAAAAATTCCTGATGTTTAATAAAATGCATTTTTCGCAATAAAATACAAACAAAGAAAACATTCAAGTTTTTGACATAAATATTCGCTATAAATTAATTTTTTATATGAAAATCTCAAGAACTCATGCGTCGATTCGTATTACGAAAATTAGCGCGATGACTGAAGGGTTAAATAAATTCATATGCTCTCTTACCACTTCCGGGTATGTACAGGTTGAGAAAGAGGCAGTCCTCGCTCTGGTTGGACAGGAAGACGACCATCTTCTTGAGCTGCTGATACCTGCCTTGCGGCATCTGCAAGAGCGCGGCAGTGCTATTGGTGAGGTCCGGATAATTCTGCGGGCACACCGAGCCGAAAGTATCCGCCAGCTTGACGCCGCTCCAAGGTATCGGCGAGATCGGGACTCGAAACCTTAAATCTCCTATCGGTGGCGCGGCGTACGGTATCCCACGGAACACCTCCACGGGGTCCAAGTGCCGACTGTTTAATTCCTGCAACGAGAGCGATACGAAGAGATTTAATATCCGCGGTGACGGAAGCTCCTTCCGATTTCATTGGCTAACCATTTTAAAACTGTCCTCGACTATACCGACGTCTATCCCCGAGACAGCGATAAGTTACAACAATGTCTGCACGTATCAGTTTTAACCCGAGGTTTTATCAGGGTCGCGGTTTTATCGATTCCAACCCGGCGTCTTGGGATAGCTTCTGAAATTGATAAACATGAACTCTCCTTTCCCTTGTTCTTCGACCGTCCGTTCGGCGCAAGTAGCTCCTGAAATACGCTCGAATGCTGCTCCGTGGAGATACATCGCTCTACCTGTTCGGAGCACACGGATCTCCGAAAGGGAAAAACGGAAACAGACAGCCAGAGAGAAAGCTAGGAAAGCTCCTTCTCTCTCCACCGTTGCACCCAATATCCATTTCATTCTCTACGCGCCTCGGAAGCGCATCGGGTGAGTGATTCGAAAGATACTTGGCTCGCGTGAGAAGAAGATACGACCCGGGCTCTCTTAAACGAGCCGGTGATTAAAAACGCTGCGCGAAAAGGGCGAGCCTTGATTCTCGCGTTTGATGAAAATGCGACGACTGAAAAACGCGCGACTAAGCTGAAGCAAAAAGAAATAAGAAAAAGTGACTCGAGTTAAAAGAGAATCTTTTGGCTATCGTCTAAACATTAATCGATTTCTAAATTGTTAATAATAATTTGCTTCTTCGACGCGCATTCACTTTGAAAAGATTCGCGACGACGAATCGTAAAGTGCTATTTCTCGTGACGTAGTCGGAGAGGGAAAAATTGCTGTTGGGTCGCATCATGGAAACAATTATATCGGAAGGACCGATAGATCTCGTTTGCTGCGGCTCGACTTTAATTGCATCACCGAGCGCAATTGGGAAAGGTCTGCCCGTCGAAACGGTCGTTCTACGATTCGCGCTGGAAATTACAAAGTTTCCTTAACGTATCGGCGTCGCATTTTCGTCGCGGAATCGATGAAAAAAATGTGATCGTAAAGAGCACGAGAGAAATTAAAGAAAAAAAAGAAGGAAACGCAAAAAGAGATGGAGAGACAAGAGAAGGAGAGGGGACGAAAATGAGAGTTATTCGATTCGACATTTCCAATTGCATTAAAAATTAAATGTGCGTCCTGCGACTGCCGATAACAATCGGCGCTTATCGAGGCTCCCATAAAATCCCGGGGGATGATGGCGATGACGTGGGATGAAATATTAATTTTGCTCCATGAGTTTGCAAATTTTGTTCTGGCTGACGATCTCGTAATTGACTCTCATCCGGAAGTTAAAATATTAAAAAAAGAAGAAGATATATCGACACGCCGTATGGCTAGAAAGATGAAATTTAAAAAATAACGAAAAAAAATTCGAATCAGCGGAAGAGAGAGAGAGAGAGAGAGAGAGAGAGAGAGAGAGAGAGAGAGAGTT
>VBVR01000950.1:0-37361 GCA_011638315.1 Tetramorium parvispinum | reverse complement strand
GATTAATAAATGTTGCTTATATTAAATGAAACTATAAAATATTGAAGAGGTACGATTTAGGAGACCGGTACGCATTCAGCAACTCTCCCCATAATAAAAATAAGAATTTGAATACATGATTAAATGTAAACACGATTTAATATGAGAAAAATGTAATTAAAAATATTATCGATACGATACAGTTTTAATGCAAAATATACGTACATGATTATTATTATTAAAAATATCATGAGATGTAAGAACTACAAAAAATAAGTATTTTTCTTTTATAAAAATCGTCAAAATTTACGCGGAATATTGAGAATTATTATAAAAACGTTCAGTCTCGTTGCGAGTTTTCCGCGACACACCAGTTCCAAATTGGAGTACGATGGTCCTTTTCTACGCACTCGGCGAGTAGGAATGTTTCATTCCCTGAATGCGGGGAACACGACGCGATGATGCAACTTTCGCGCAGAGGCTTTTACCACGCCGCAAACAACCGTTTTCATTTAGCTTTCCCGCGACGCTAAGTGAATTTTGCTGGACGCCTTTCTTCCGTTTCTCTTCATACATACATTCGAGCTCGTGAGTCCCCCGTTATAAAGTCTGGTTGAATTTAATCCCTGCTTTTCATGAAATCCGCCGGCCGATCCAGCGCGTTTGCAAAGAAAAAAAAAAGGGAAGATAAAAAAAGAGCGCGCGCGTATCGTCATGGTCCTGTAACTTCAATGACAAAACTAGACGTTAATTATTGCCATCGGCGGCAAAATATTTTCCCGCGTTTATTCGCGTCGTCGCAATAATAGAGCGCTTTCGTTCGCATGTTATTAGAGCCGTTGCGCACAAGGGACGGGCGGAAGGGCCGTATGTTTGGTGAAGAGTTTGCTGCAAGTACGCGTGTAGATAGATGCGATGTAAATGCCGAGTGTACTCGATGGTTGCATGCCCTGCTAAAGCAAGTTTAACATTGCCGCGAGCGATGTTTGACCGAAAATATAATGCGTATCCCAGATTTCCATGAAATTCCGTTAAATACCGAGAAATTTTCGTCTTTAAGTACAGGATACAGAATCTCTACACATGTCGCGTGACCGACTTTGGCGAATGTGTGATGTAAGATGTTGTTGCAAATTAAAATGATTGGCTTAAATCATAATTATAGCTTGTTAATACATACTAATGGATTCAGAAACATAGACCAAAATATCAAAATATTATTATTTAATATTATTTTATTTTAATTTTATTTGGAAATTTAGATGTATTGTGAAATAACATAATTTAGAAGGTAAAACAATATTTAATAATATTTTAATATTTAATATTTTATATATATATATATCTAAATATACATATACATATATATATATACCTTTATGTGAGTTTAAAAGAGTTCTAAGCTTTTCAATATTCGTTGTCAGTATTGAATATCTATAACATACGTTAGGTATGCACTATAGGTTTTCAGTACTGGCAGTGAATATTGGAATGTAGTCTAAAAGTTTATCGAAGAAAAACGTTCTATACATATTCTACAATTATTTTAAATCTAAATAAAGATATTTAAGCTAAAATGTTCTAGCAAGTACAAATCTGTACAATATTATAATTTTTATAGTATATCTTTTCAGTATATTTGTCCTATTGATTTAATTTTGATTTTTATACTTATAAGTTAATGATAAAAAATGGAATAAAACTCCAAACGCGGATGTTATAAATATTTTATATCACATTTTGCCTGGGATACTTCATTGACATTCATCTATTACAATGGAATATCCTTTAGATTACAAACAAGATAAATAATTTTTTATATTATTTATTTATACATATATAATATGGAATGATGAAATGAATCGACGTTTATTCAGACACATATTATTCACATATAACATGCAATGTGTTGATTTAATCACACTCTTTGTTTACTTTATATATTGTATTTATGGATTCATGATACAAATAACATCCGGTAAACTTTGATATCTAGTGCATATGTTAGTTTCTACTGTATGTAAAACCTTCGTCAGTTATCAAGAGATATGGCAGTATTTTGTGCTGGGTGCACACATACAAGTATACGAGCGCGAGGCTGTTCCATGTATTTTTATACATAAAATGTCGAGTTGAATGAAACAATTGTTAGATTTTAATAACAGCTGAATCGACTTGTTATTGAGCTCAATTGACCACTTATGATTATTTTACACAAGAAAAGTATCTTAATATTTTCTTTCCATTTTGTGTAAACAGAGATATTATTAGATAATTAATAGATAAAAGTTACTTAATATTGAACTATCGAGCCTCTTGTAATTTTTTAAAAACTAAAGCAAAAAAATTATTTTCAAGAGTAAAAAATAGCAAATAATTTTCATGTCTTACTCGTTATATTCTGATAATTTGGCTCAGTTAGCTTAATATACCTGGCGTGTACTTTTGTGCAACAGTGGCGTATCGTTTTCCCGAATATTTTCACATTCTTACTGTTTTTACTGTTAAATTATATATACAAAACATACACTCTGTTATTTAATAAATAGTTCGCACGTTCGATTTTCGAAACATTTTCGAAACGTACCTTCACTTCATAAACGACATTGAATTTGCGACAAAACGAGTATTCTTCATTTTATGTTTGGCAGGTGTTTATATATTCAGTACATACATTTTTACCATAATACATTGTTGTATACAATATCACCACAAAACTATCCTCTTTACGTTTTGAAAAAAAAAGGTAAAAAAGAGTGTCAAGTGTCCACGCCTGTTAAAATAGCTATCGTGCGAAGCAATATTGTTTTAACCTATTTTTGCTGTAAAAATAGTGATACCAATCGTCGTGCCAACTGTGCATGAGTTTATACACGGCATAAAATTTATTTCTTTCATTATTATGTTTATGAAAATGACAGAATATTTATGCAAGAAAAAAACTTGGCGCTGTTAGATCTGGCGCACAACTTTATTGTGCGTACCATACGACTTTTTTTCTCATAATGAAACATTCGCATGCATATTTATCAATGCTTTATAATAAACAATCCACTTCCACGACAAATTCTTTATCCGCTATATTACCGACGCATTCTTGATTCCTATTCTTTTATCGCGGATTCCGCCGTTTTCATTTGCCGCTTCGCCTCAGCTGAAAGAAATCCTCCCGCGTGCGGAGCCCGCCGTTACACAACTCGATATGCACTCCAATTACACGACGGCACATCTCGCAACCTGAGTAGCGACGCGATAAAAAGAGCCAAGGGGGTAACTGCTGATACAACCGGGCGCCCCTCCCGGGTTCCCCGTTCCATCTCGCGCAAAACAGTCTCATTGTCTCTCGCGTCCGATTGTCCCCCGATATTCTCCTTTCCAAGCGCACGCATATGGTTGTGTCGGAAAATGAAAAAAAAAAAAAATGTTCGCGTGTCGAGCCCAACTCTCCGCCCACCCAACCCCTTTCTCACCCGCGAAGGCTCGCCCCCTTCGGATAGTTTCTTCGGGCAATGCAGCAGCGTGCCATATGTCATTAACCGTTGTTATTCATCGTCGTCACCCTCCAGGTGCGTTCGCTCTGTGAGATGCACCGGGGGTCACCTCGTCACTTCATTATCCACTTAACACCGCTCTTGCTTTTCTTTTCTGTCTACAGCCATTCTCCCCGCGTATCTTTGTAGCCCGAGCAGCTCGGGCTCTCGCTCTTTGCTACGTAATTACGGGATGACCCGTGTAATACGACGTTAGAACGAGGTGGTTACGTTTATGGATGAGGAATGTGCGAGGAGATTGCGCGTCGAAACCCTCCGCAGGAGAGCCACGGTAAATCCGCATTAGTTGTATCATTAGAAGCGGGTTGAGCTCATCCTTCCCTTCAAGAGATCAATTTGCATATATCTCCAAGGCGAGCACTGCGGTTATCGATCGAATGAACTTCGAAAGCACCTCTTGAATTAAATATTTTGAGAAATAAATGTCCTCAAAAATAAGCATCTCAGTAATTCAAACATCTTTAGAGACGGCAAAGTTGATATGGCGATGCAATATAGACGGTAGTTCTACGATAACGTAGAACTTCCCGCGCTACCTCGGATATGATTAAATAAAACCGAGAATCGCAGCCGGGATCCTGACGTAACGGAATTCACGAGCTGTAATAGAATATAACGAACGGTATACGTGTCGTCTAAGATCCCGCGAGCTAGTATAGACTACCACCCGAAAGGATTAAGCCGGAGACTCAGGAAGCGCCCTGCATACTGAGAATCACTGATGGTTAACGTAATGCGAACGTGGCAGGCAGCCCTTCCCCTGTACGTACGCGTATGTGTTATCTACGGCAACCTACGCGCTGATTATAGCGGGCGTGCGTGCATGCGTGCGCGCGTTACACGCACCCTTAGCTTTGCTGTCGGGTCCTCCAGACGTACGTAGCCGGAGAAACAGCCCCGTGTCGAGAGATACGTGAAACGCGGCGCGGTGTTGGAGGACCTGAATTCATATTTACGGAAGCTGCATATGCATATGCGAGGGGCTTTAAGGGAGCACTCCGCGTGATACGGGAGATACGAGGGGCTCCATTCAGCCCGTGCGATTCCGCGCTGCGAGTTACGCCGGCGAATAAAGAACGAGATATCCGCGATCGTGAATCGGCTTGCTCTCGTCGGCGCTTCGACGTCGGTCGATCTTGATCGTGCCGCACATTCTGCGAAAAATAACGGCGATAACACGTTTGCATTGTCTCCGACTTTTGGACATCAATTAAATTCGGAATAGGGAGTAACTTTGGAAGAATATACATAGTGATAACGCAGAATTCTGCATTGAACTTCAGCTTTATGTCTTCTGAAGTTCGACTGAATGCTATTTTTGTTATGATATACATTGAAAAGAAATTCTGGTTAAAAACGGACGAATCAGAAAATCTTGTAGGCGTGACAAATATTCTGATTATTATAATAGAACTCAATACTTTATAATTTATAATAACCGGAATATTTTATCACGCCTACAAGATTTTCTTCAGTATTAATATTTGAATATAATATTTGAATATATATAATTGAATATATATAATTGAATATAATATAATATTTGTATTTCAACGTCTGAGTATGGATTAAAATTTCTAGCACGAACATCGTAAATTTTATGAGAAAGCTTAGCACACGGCGAAAGTAGCGACTGAAAGAAGTACTAATGTTTATGTTGATAGAAATTAAGTTGAAAAGTAATGTGCACAATCACGACTGGCAGTTCTAAAAAGATAAACTCGAAAATACGATGTAAAAACTACTCCGGGATAATTTAATTAGTTCTTTCGATAGTGGAAAGGTTAAAGTAATTAAAATCTACAAAATGAAGGGGTTAATTAAGTGAAGGAGAAGTAAGTGATTATTGCTTCCGGGCTTCCTTTCGAATTTTCATGTCGAGCGGAAGAAATATCTATTATATTTCGTCGCTGGGCGCGTATGTGCATAATTAATGCAAACGAGGATCCTCCCTTATCAGGATCCCACGCACGACTCGGTCCTAATTAATATCAAGGCCGCTTCTGGCGAAGGGCTTTTAATCCGGTCGTAGTCTATATCAGCGGCAATGCCGTGCACCGGCCGTGCAAGACAACTGAAGATTGTTCATTGCATTATTACGGCTGCCCTTTTTAATGCAAAGTCTGTAGAAACTAATCATCGTCGAGGGAAAAATAACACACGAATTTTTTCCTACACAGACACAAAAGGATGTTCCAAAGAAAATGATTAAAACGTGACTTAATTAATGCAGAAAATTAAAAATTAATTACAATATTCATTATCTTACCTATAGACTTCAGACATGAGCTTTGCACATTTGCTTTATAAACGTTTTTCTACGATAAAATTTATAAATAGTGTTTATAACATTAACAATTGATGGCTTTATCTCTTTCAACAAGCTATTGTAGTCGACGATGTATCTGTATTGTACAATACATGAATGTATAATAAAAAGAATTTTCAATAAAAAAAAGGATGTCAACAGATTGAGAGGAAAAAGAAAGATTTTATTATATAAAATTAATTGGAAATACATCACAGAATATTGCAGACGAAGAAAACAAGGGCTTTCACTTATGAATAATTATGAAAAGGCCAGTTCTCTGTGCGTTGAATTTTTGAGATGTATATCGCGATAGAAATAAAAGAAAAAGATGATGTACATATATCATAAAGAATATAGATTACGTATATGGAGTATGCTACGACTCCACCACTTGTTTGTAACTGCTTTATAGATTGCTAATAATAAATTTTAATAACTGCGTTATTCACGGTAATAAAACCGATACCCAATACAACCTACTTTTCAGTTTCTCCACACATTTTTTTTCCATTGAACATAATTCTACAACAAAATTAATACGAAATAAATTGTAACGAATTTACGTGCCATAATGATAGCTTGCATAATTCTCGAGTGCCCGTTTGGGCGCGCGCGTGTAAAAAGCAATTCTCCAAAGTTAATTTTGACAAGCACGCTTGTACAACGTGATACATGATCCGTTAATTACACATATGAGCAAGTGACTTTGCTACATCCTTCTTACGCATGCAGATTTAATCTTGACTTAGCGACGAGATTACAAGATTTGTCGTGATAAACCAGTTACTCTCGATGAAGAGCTGAAACGTCGAGTCAGCATCGCGCGCGGTGTCACCCACAACCCGCAGCTACGATCGGATAGGAAGAGGAGGGCATGGAGGCTTCAGAAATCTCTCGTAGTTACGTGTGCGAATGCCGCAGAATTGTTTCTCTCTCTCGCGCGCGCGAAATAGAAAGACGACTGACGTCCTGCTGAAATATTATCCTCGTAAAAGAGACAACGCGTCTCGCCCCACCACTCGCTCGGGGTAATCCGGGGAATGTCTTGTGTATTTCAGCACGACGACGACTTCGGGCGACTAGATAAACGGCGTTACCTAACAGGGTCGGTTCGAGACACTCCGGGGCCTCTTGCGAAGCGAGATTTGGCCGTTGCCGCATATAAATCTACGCAGATTATGAATTTAACACCAGCGAGTCTCTATCGAGCGCGCGTAACGTTTCGTGTTTCCTGTTGGAGCGTCCTTGTCATTCGGCCTTGCAACTCGATGCAATTCAATTTTGAGAAACAGAAATCTCCTCTGTACTCTTGCGTTAAAACTTTCTAAAAATGTCGAGATCAATATGTCTAGGATGTATTAACCGTTAAAAAATAATATTTAAGTAATTTTATTCATTTTCCGCGAAGACAGCGTTTTATAGAGATGTTCATTACAGAATTTCATTACAGAAAGATTCACATAACGGAATAATAGGTACCGGTCATATGCGGCTTTTATTTAAAGTAACATGAGAAAGTAATCAGTATGAAAACCAGATACCGCGAAATCTGAGAACGATGCTGGTACCATGATCAAGAAATTATTAAGAAGAACATAAACTGTTCCGAAGTTTTAAATTTCACTTCATGATGTTATAATATATTAATTCATTAATAAATATTAAAAATAGTATCAAGTAACAATTTGTTATTATAATAGATATAATAAAATAATCGACCAAAGAATATATTTAAAAAAACTTGAAATTCTTTCCGATATAAAGTTACCCCTATTAAAATATAGAACAATATAAAGTGATATAAAATGTTTTAAAAATATCTCTAACACAATACTTATATTTGAATATTAAAATAGTCAAATATAATCTAAATAATAATAAACAATCATGCAGAAATATTATTATTAGGCTACCAAGATCCAAGTTCAAACCGAAAATGGTCTTTTCCTCTATTTAATCCTACTTCATTTTATTACCGTTTACTAAATAATATTCTCTCAATGCTGAAAATTATCTCGCGATTCGGAAAGAAAGAAACACAAAGAAATTAAGAAGTATGTTATTAGCAATATTTTTAGGAGCGCAACGTCCGGAGCTCTCTCGAAGGTTTTGGGCCCGACAGAACAGCGGACGTGTTCATGTACCGGACTCGTTATTCAATATGCGGAGGAATGGGTACCAGGTACCCATTTATGTGGGCTCCTTTTTTGTGAGACGGCCACGTGCACGTTTTACGCATCGAGGGGAGCAAAATCACACTTACAGTGTATGTTTAGCCTGGCCGTCGTGGAATCCGCTGCGCGGATCTTTTTGCTCGACTCGTGAACGGCACGGCAATTGGCGCTGTTAATTTGCGGTCGTTCGATTCGTTCGCGTTTTCTCGGTCTCGCGTTTTTTGAGTTTGCGCTGAATTCGCACAGTTTGCCTCTCAAGGTTCGGTCAGTAAACGAGCTAGATATTAATAGGTTCGCGCACACAGTATATATATAATTTCTTTTTCCTCTGGATGTTTTACACACGTTGCAAATATTGCAGAAAAACAAAAATAGTACATAATTTTCTTTCATCAAATGTTTTTCTTCTTAAACTCAGTCATCGCTAAGAGTTGGCTGATCCCTTTACGTACAACATTGAGAAAGCTATTAGCGCCAAGATCCTTAATAGAATATTTACTTTAAGCAAAAGGACAAATAAAACGAAAAGACGCATAAGCTCGCGCTCAGTCGCGATGGCAGTAGCAGTTTCGAGCGTAAAGTTCCAGAAGTAGATGTAGACGGAAGTCGCGGGAGTGCGCGTTATTGTAAGAAAGGCCGATACGAGCGAGCGAGCGAATGCGGAGCGAGGCAGAAAGGGACGCGGCATCAAAGCGCGTGAGACAGGCCAAACCAGTTGTTATATCCTCGAGGAGCTCGAACTCCGACATGAAAAGAGAAGCCCGCAGTGTTAACGAGGATCCGCGTGGAAACGCCTCGGGAACGCGAAGCGAGGAGAGAGGAGAGGAGAGAGAGAGAGAGAGAGAGAAACAGAGAAAGAGAGAAGAACTGTGTATATGTATGTCCCGGCGACGCGGAAGAAAGGGATAAGCGGGGTGGAAAAGGGGACAGGAAACAGAGAATGGCGGGGAGGGAGTCGCGAGTTGTTCCTCGTGAGCACTCACGACCCTCCGACTCCGTTCGCTCACCTCGCCTCTCCTTCTTTCATCTGTCTCGCGTCGAGCGCTTGGGAAGCTGATCCCAATTAAAGCGAGTAGATATGCTACCGCGACGGTTCAAGAAGGCCAGGGTGGAATTCATCGTCTCAGTGGCAACGAAAAGGGGAGAAAGAGAGAGAGAGAGAGAAAGAGGAGGGAAGACGAGAGAAGGGACGAGAGGGAAAGACGCCGTGGTAATACTGCCGCCGGATGCAATCCCTTCGCGGCGGCGGAAACGGAGGCTCGGTTATGGCCGATGAGGGGCTAGATGGGTCCCGCGATAAATTGAGGAGAGACCTCGCCACCGCCGGAATTGATCCTCCAAGGGCGGAATCTCGAGTGCTTCCTTCGGAGCCCAGGTCGTTTGTTTGTTTACCCGCGCGTAACGGTGGAATCGATCGATAAGACGATTGTACTCGGAGGCACCGATCTCGCGATCTCGCTCGCCGTTCGATCTCGCCCACGAGAGATTCCACCCTTCGTGATTTACCCGATACGTAGGTAGGAACCTGGTGCCGTCGGCCCTGATGCGTGTCGGTCGTTCGTGAGTTATCGTTGCTATTTAATTTATGTGAATGGCCGTGCCTTTTGTACGCCTTGAATGTAATGGTTGTGTCGGACAAATGGGATATTTATGCAGGGTCAGAAGCATCATCAGAGACTTCAAATACCTTTCCCAGCTACTTTTCTCGCGCAATTCCGTATGATAAATCTAAAGTTCTTGATATCCTTTTGATAAACACTTGCGCGAAGTTACTATGCGTCGCAAGTTTGTGTACATCAAGTATCCTCACAATTAACGAAATTTCTATTAAATAAAGTCAAGAAGAAATAAAATATTTCCATAGTAAATTGTAAAATGAAGATTATAATGAGGTTAGGAATAATTTGGGTAGAGATTTTAATAATTCGATGACACATATTAATTGTAAAAAAGAGCTTAGGCAATGCAAAACAACGTGGTTATTAACTAGCGATTTAATTACAATGCAAAACTGTTATAAATTCACTATTGCTTCTCTTCGCCGCTCTTTTTTTTTTATAGAACGCGAATGTATGCCTTTGATCGAATCCAGTAACTGCGACTCGCATTCAACCGCCGTTACAATATGCCTGACAACATTGTTCGCGGTGCGATTTATCTGTACCACCCGAGCCAGAGCGCGGTGCAACGTAGAAATGGCTCGCGTGCGGTCGCATAAAAATCTCCGAACGACTGCGATCGCAGTTATTAACCAAACCTGCAGCCGCGCAGCCGAAACAAAGAGGAGAGAAACGACGAGGAAAGACAATCGCGAGGGAAGTTGCGCGCCTCAACGGTGACAAAGCGAGCGTCGCGCGCGACAGGGTGAAAGGGGAGGAAGGGCCGACAGGGGGGACAGGGAATAGGGAAGGAAACGCGCGGCACGTGGTGGTGGCGGAACGATATGCAGGGAGTCATACATTAATTACTCGGATGTTATATGCATGTTGATGAGATACATATGTATGAGCACTCGTAAGTAAGTTGCGCCGGGAGGGAATACACGCGTATCGAGGCACCGGCGCGCTCAGCGCGCGTCGTTCTCCTCCGAACAAGTGCATCGCATTGTCCCGGCGCCGCGTCTGGTCTGGATGCAGCCGGGAAATTGCGCTCGCGACGCATTAAATTAAAACCTTGAACAGAGCGAGACGTTGGAATTGTCGCGGGCATTCACGCGGATGCACGGAAGTACGTTGGGAAAAATCGGGAACGCACTTACAATATATGCTTCGAAATAATCATCCTCTCTCGCTTCTAAATACGTGTGCGATTAAATCGAAAATGTTCGTTGTCGAGTGTAAAGTCAACGTTATTTCTCCGAGCAACAAAAGATCGAAATAAACTTCTTATGTTAATTTTAGGGAAATTTAACGAAATGCACGAAGGAGAAAGGATTAATAATAAGGGGGAGGAATACAAAATTATCTTAATTATTATTCTTAATATGATTTCAGGAAAATATTAAACGACAGTATTAAACATTTTAATTTGAAAATAAAACAATATTAAACATTTTAACGACACACGGGAAATAAAAATATAAGTGGGAAAAAGTAGATACACCTTCCAGGCGGGCGTTATTAATGTAATGTTAACGCATGTTCGCGCTTCGTTTTGAAAAATTTCTGCGGAGCGCGATCGTCAGTATACATTGCAGAGAAGATTTATGGCGTGGATCGCCAACGAACTTCTTCACGGAAAGACATGAATTTTTACGCAGTTACCGCGCGCGAAATCAAAAGCTGTCTTTTCGTGGAAAAGTAAATGCCCTGAATTTTTCATCGACCGCGCTGTTTACCGGCGGGCTTAACCGGATAAAATTTATAAATTTTCATGCGTCGATTATCTTGGAATTAAACCTGGCCGCCGCGCCGCGGCCGCCGCGGCGCGGCGGCCAGGTCCGGGCATATCCTGAATTTTTCATCGGTCCCGCGCGAAACGTTGCCCTTTCCGTCCGAGCTCATTGTTTGAGGATTAACGAGTCGATCGAGCTCGTCTCGCGATAAATCGCTGTCGCTAACGTGACTCGAAATATAGCCGGTCGTAATTGAACTGACAATCTTGTTCATGAGAGAAACGACGTTTCACTGTAATGAAACATTCACGAGACGTCCACGTTCAATTTAACGTTGTCCCATTGTATGACTGGCGATGTGAATAAAATATATTGATTGACGTTAACAAGAGAAAAGTTATGAAAGGCATTCAATTAGCAAATTGTGGAAAAATAATTTCGAAATCAGATAAATGATCAATTTGTGCACGGAAGCGAATAAAGAAATTAACGTTAAAGCGTATCTATTCAACGAGAAACATACGACAAATGCGACCTCAAAGCTGGCTCCGAGAGACGAGACTTGTTAGCGCAATCTCCATAATGCGATCGTAACTTATACACATTCCAAATGAGTCCGTTCACGATTGGATTCTCCGACTTGCCTTTATTTAAATGATACGTGACTGTATTCCCGATTACGGTAAATGTGCGAAAAGTGCATTCGTGATCAATACATTTTGTACAACTGTGTTTCGTTACAAATTGTTGTAACGAAACACAAGAGAATCGAATACATTTCACGATGAGATTTTTAACGGATCATACAATCAGTCTCCCGTAATATATTATTAATGACATTAGACATGTATGGACAATCATAAAATTATTGAAAAAAATAATATATTGCATATATTAATATTAGATAATTATATACAATTATTGATTCACTCAAAGTTGAAACCTTTTTTCGTTAAATTTGATATTTTTTCGTATTTCTAAATTATTTATCGATTCCGACCACACGTTAATAAATTGACAAATGTTTAAATTGTCAATATGTTTCTCCAAATTGAACGTAGATAAAATAATTGAAAAAATAATATATTGCATACATTAATATTAGAATATTAATTATGTACAATTATTGATTCAATCAAAGTTGAAGTCGCTTTTTTCATTAAATTTTATATTGTTTCATATTCCTAAATTATTTATCGATTCCGACCACAAATTGACAAATGTTCAAATTGTCAATATGTTTCTCCAAATTGAACATAGAAATGCATGTTGTAACAAATATAATTAATTAATTTATAGCTTGGCTTTGTAATCGGTTCAAAGTGAATTGAATCTAAATATTCCAGTAATTAGCATTTCGGTATAATGCATAGACTCGCGGATTACAGAGGATAACTTCCCTTTTTATCCAACATTTCGCTTCGCCGTTATTCCTCCTGCAAAGTTGCGCAAACGTTTCTCGTAATTATCTGCGAATTTTTCTTCTGCTCGCGGACGTGGAATTCTCGTATCCTGGCAGCTAGATCGTACTTATTATAAGTTAACCGGATATAACGACGAGAAAGTATATTTAATTCATTAAACTCCTGAGGAAGTCGGATCTCCGGTGGATAATTTATCAAACTCCATTCGCATCGGCGTTGCTTTTTTTTTCTGCTAAGGACATTGAAGCAGGCAGAATTGGAAGTTAAGTACATTCCATGCAATCCCTAATAATGAAATAATCTTATCAGCTGGATTTGATCGTAGTACGATATTCTTGATCGCGATGCATTTAATTTTGAAAAGAAGACGAAAGGAGCAGAGGGCAAGATATGCAATCAGAATATTTAAATTAGATGTGAATAAAATATACGTCTCTAAAAGAATGAATATCATATAAATGCAGATGTAAAATGATACAATTTTCTTTAAAGTAGACGTTAAATTGCTATTATGAAAAATATAAAGGGAAACGCTGCAGATTTCTGTTACTAAATTAGATTTGTCGCGATTATAAATAGAAATAATTCTACCCAAATAATATTTTCCTTGAGTTTTTTCTGTATTTAGAATGCACTTTACGTATCCTTTTTCTGCTTGAAATGTTTTGCAGAATTAAAAACTTCAATTACGCGAGCTCATTTAGAATTTTGGCAAACTCGTGTAAATGAAACATATGACTCTTGTAGAAGTCCTTCACTTTCAAGACATTGATTTAAATTTTTCCGTCAGTGTAACGGGGGGGAAGCTCATCTAATTTAATTGGAGCAATTAGGAAGTGGTAGTCAAAGTTGTCCACTTGACAGCATTACTCTCTCTCTCTCTCTCTCTCTCTTTCTCTCTCTTCCTTCCGTTTCTTTGCGAGAGCACGAGAAAAGAAGGCATGATATTCGTTCTCCGCTTGTTCTTTCCTTCTGTGCGCACCAGTTGATGGAATGCATAATTAATTTTTCAAGCCGGGTGTCAAGCACGGTCCTTTTCATGAAATCACCGCGATAAGAGTAAGTGGATTACCACGGGCGTTGAGAGGGCGTTATACTTTGTCCAATTTTACGTGAATTTACAAGAAGCCCGAGGGCCCGTTGGCCGTGTCTACAAAACGGAACTTTTGATTACTTATAAATTAAGACGGCCGAAACTGTTATTCTATTACAGCTAACGAAAGAGCGAAACAATCTTGAAAAGACTTGATTACCTGGAAAATCCGAGCCGAAAGTGAGAAATATGTTTTCATTACATAATAAGGGCGGAAAGATAAAATCAATGAAACAGATTTATCATCCGTATTATCTGTAGCCGGCCGCGGAGACTCTATTGGCTGGAAAATTATTCGAAGCTTAATTGCTTCATTTCAAGCAGCACCATACAACTTTGGTAATTTCGCGCGTTGCCTCCTCTTTGCATCTATTCGCACTTCATTTCGCCAAGTTACATGCTGGCGCTTCGCACATTTTCGGAAGTAAATGAAAACTTGATGCTGTCGACGTTGACTCGGTCGCCCACGAAGTGGCTTCTATCTTATTTCTTAATTCGTTAAGTTCTCAGAATATAGAAAAGTTCTCTGCCTCGTGTTAGTTTTACGGATATATTTTAACCAATTTAATAATCACTGAGTACTTGCAACTTTTTAGATAAATGATAAAATTTTTGTTCACAAAGTGCTGCACATTTTTGAGAATTTACCAATAAGAAAATTATTTAATCATTCAGATTCATATAACTATGTCCCCGTATTATTTTGATATTTCAATTTCCATTCCATTCTGCACATTTTGCACCATCGCGCGTCGCTTGTGAATATTCTAGAAAGGATGCATTCAGAAACTACTCTCCAACAAAGCACGAAAATTCCGCCGCATGGAACATTGGTCCTCGAATGAAAAATTCCATAATAGCCGTCTAGAAAAGAGCGAGTGCACGAAAAAGCAGGGAAACAATTGTGGTCTCTCGACGACCGCAATTAACGCGCGCTTCTTGGAGCGGTGCGGTAAGGATCGTTGCGACTGCAGACGCCGATGTGCGGATTCCGATTGCAAAGAGCAGTGAGTAGCAATTAAGCGCGGCCGCGGCGAAATAAGCCGCAGCATCGATTATTGGTCATCATTTGAATAGAGAAGCGGAGCATAAAAAAAAATGAAAAAAAAAAGAGAAAAGAAAACAGGAAAAATTCATTATGTATTCGGAGTAGTGAGAACACCGCAAAAACACACAGGAGAAAGAGGGAAAGGGGGAGGAAAAGGAGAGGGGGAATTCATCGAAAGACAGAGAGCGGGAGAAGAAGTCCCTAAGATCTACTTGTGCTCGTTGCTCGATGAAAAGTGCTATTCGCTAAGAAAGAATAAAAGGAGGAGATGAGAATGGAAAAAAATCAAAGAACGGGATGAGAAAAAGGACGACCACGTTGGGGGATGAGGAAGACTCTGAGAGTCTTTTCCACGCGGCTATCTACAGGGTGACCGCGAATAAAGCTTGAAAGATTTTCGGGGATTATGAGATAGACGTTGACTTTAAGCTGAACTTAACCCGCGAGATAAGACGAGATAAATTGTGGTTAATTGTCGACATTCCCGCGAAACTGTACGCGATAACATAATTGATAATAAAACGATACTTAAAACTCTAAACCGATACAAATGAGCGCAAATGACTGCCGAGCGAAATTTGCATAGTTATCTGTAATCGTGTTGTAACATCAGCTTAAAATCGAAGATAAACTGTATTGGCGATAAAGTATATAGCTGCTACAAAATGCTGTGCGATCCCAAAAGTAATTAAGTTAATTACGTCCACGCGTTTATTATAAAAAAATAATTGTAAATAAATAATTTTATGTACCTTGTACGATAAATAATGTAATTTTATGATCAAAGCGATTATAGAGCTGCGAGATTAATTTAAATTCAAACAATTTCATTTCAATTTATAATTGATATTAATCGCACAAAAGTGCAGCTGTCCCAAATAAAATTAATTCACGTGAAAATAAATTTTGGTGCCCATTTCTATCTAGATGAATGCGATAATTTTTGAATGTCATTTAGATTGTTGGTAGGACATTGTTTAAGCGCGTCCTCTTCGACCATGCGGCCACGCGCTGATTAAATCTTTTAATTAAACACAGTAGATTTTGCGCGCATAGCCTACTTAACGGGGAGCGCGATTAAAATTGGGGAAGATTGAATTGAGCGCCGATTAATTAACCGATAACTTCATCGCTTAACATATCAAACGGATAATGGGGCTTTACAACAAATAATTTAACCGTTAAATAAATAAATAAATTATTACATTCTGTCCATACCTCTTGACGATGACTAATGACATTAATTCCGTCAATTAATTAATCGAGTTTAGACGAAACCACCGTATTTGGCATAGTAATTTCTTACGAGCTTAAACCACCCCGTAGACACCCCGGTGAATGAGACGCAGGAAACCGTAAGAGCGACCGAATGCCGGGATGCGAGGAAGGGCGACGCGAAGCGAGGAATGGAGGAGGGTTAGAAGATCAGTTGGAGCGCGTAAACAAGGGCTCATCAATCATCAAAGTGCAAGGAAACGAGAGCCCATTATGGATGAGGTTCCATAAGGAGAAATCTCGGATATTTTCTGTCCTGCTCGCTATATATCCCCTTTCCTCCCTCTCTCTCTCTCTCTGTCTCACCCTCATCTTCTCTTTCCTGTCTAGTCTATATATATCTAGTCGTGCATAAATCTCGACGTTTCGGCGCGTGACAGCCGAACTCGCGCAAATATGTCGCCCCCTCGTCGGAAAGGGGAAAAGGAAGATGCACGATCTTCTCGCGAGAACGTATTATGGATCCGCGCGAAGGGATTAAGAACTGCTCGAATCGATCGCTCGCCTGTCGGCAATGGAGATGGACATGCAAGCGTTGGCGGGATAAGCGACGATAAGATGGTGGATGGTAAATATGGAAAGATAAATCTATCTGACATTCGCGTGGAGAAGCAGAAAGATAAATTTGAAAAGGCGGTGCGGTTTTAGAGCAGCGAAAATAGCCTACCTTATGGAAATTTTCATTAAATCAAAATAAAAACCATTGAATCCTATATTATCTATTTGAAGATAATTAATGTATCTTTTATTCTCCATTAAAATCTTTTTCGATCAGATATTTTATGATACACACAGTCGAGCGAAATAATGGAAGCAAATTTTCGTGACAGATTATTTGATAACCTTTTTCTTTCCTGAACAAAAATGAGAGAAGATGTCGTTTGTTATAATCTTTACATTTCTACTGTAAAAAGTCCATTTCAATTAACTTTTAAAATGAAATAAAGAATTATTTTATTGTATATATTTTTTTGTCCTTTGAAACATGATTCGTGAAAAGCCCTTTTACCATTGACAGTGGCTACACAAAGACAATTCGTGCCTTGACAGTTTTGTTTCGAAAAACTTGCTACAAATTGGTCAAAGAAGCTGTTACAATTTGATGTTTCTTTTGGCGTACAATGCACACGTAGTAAAAAAAATTGTAAAACAGAGAATAAATATGTATATAAATATACACACATTGTATAGAAATACCGAAATGGTTTTGTAAAATGTTAATGTAAACGAAATGTGCACAATAGTACAATATAATACGATCATATGAATATATCACGAAATGTCTGCTTAAAAAAAAAAAAATTATTTCCGTTTCGCGATTTTATTTTATGAGCGTTATGCTCATAAAATATTAATTATAGAAATTAATTAATCACAAAAAATGATAATCGTTAACCGTTTACGGAAAATGATTGCAATTTTCACTTGAGTACTTGTCGATCTCTTTGTTAACTATCTTCGTATTTGGTCGCTTCGCAAAGGACAACAGTACTGACTATGTTATACATGTATGTACAACAATGGTATGTTGTATGCTGTAAAAAACGAACATTCTCTATACCATCCATTTCATCGCAGCCACAAAAGCACCGTTAAATAAATGTCGAATATTCTGTTTTTACATTTCTGTTTTTCTATTTCAAATCAACTTCAACAAATAGGCTATTACCATATTTTAAATAAAATGTTTACTTGATTTGAAGAATAAAACAAAATTTCTTTAATAATAAAAAAGTATCATTAGTGAATGCATTGCTATTAATAGGCTTCTTAACCATATTTTTACGT
Source organism: Tetramorium parvispinum (assembly GCA_011638315.1). Taxonomy (NCBI): domain Eukaryota; kingdom Metazoa; phylum Arthropoda; class Insecta; order Hymenoptera; family Formicidae; genus Tetramorium; species Tetramorium parvispinum. The sequence goes on along the minus strand of VBVR01000950.1, from coordinate 19,384 downwards.
TCTGAAAGATATAAAATTATATGATTTTAATAAATCAAGAATATTTCTTTTAACTTTAATAAATAAAAAATAATAATTAAAAAAATGAAATAAAACTGTCGCAAAAACCGCAGCATTTTTCTCTTGATTTATTTAAAAAATTACTCAATTTCATTTTCTTCCGAACGTAAAAATGTAAAAAAAGATATTATAATATCTATTTTTCGGTCAAAATAAAAATAAATTTTACCGTTTAAAAATTTACCATTTAATAATCCCTTTTAAGTAAAGTATCTAGTAATTATTTATCTTTTTATTAAAAAAGAAATTAAATAATTTAAAATATTGTGTAATCAATTTTTGTACGAGCTAATTGCTACAATGTCTAGATATAAGATCAAAAGGTAAGAGTAGTTGAACAGTAAAGATCATTATCATCTAAACTATAGAAATCGATAGTAAACGACAGATCGAAATGTATATATAAAATCTTCTATGTAAATTAAATTTAATTGCGAAAAAATTTAAGCAAAAAATGTTGGCATTATTTCAATTGACAAAATGTCAACTGACTCCCCCCGTTCTTATTTATATTTTTTTTAGTCTCTCGTATCATTTCAAATCAATACGGCACGCAATACGCAGCTACGATATCGTCGGAAAAGCGCGCATATCTAGCCTCAGGAGATTTTCGACCCTTTCCTGCGTAGAAACACGAGGAATTTTATTTAGTGTCTGGCACTAAACTCCCAAAGAGGAAGTGCCTTTGTACCAGACTCCAGTCGCTGGCTTTAGCTCCGGATTTCCAAAGCACGATGCTCTAGTAAACGTTTCTCGTCCGTCGACGATTCGAGGACACAGCTCCGCCCCATCGAATTAAGCCTTTGCTCGCATACCGGATGGCGTGACCAAGAGAAAGCCCACTTACACGGTGCTTTAAGAACGGGGTATCCAATTTCATACGCGCCCCACATATTAATAATCTCTGTTATCGTCATCCGAATTTTTTTTTATTTAATATCACCCTTAAATTCAATTATTACTCATATACCTATTAATGCAACACGGAAGAATACTTTAAACAAATGCATGTATCAACTGAAGACTTATAGATTTAAAACTAAAATATAATTTTTGAGAGTAATTATCTATTATTTTGTTAATTTTTCAATACTGAAAAAATAATATTACAATTTAATTTCCATCCACATGTGTGTTACAAAATATGTTCTCGTATTGCCGAAATGTTGAAATATAACACTAAATTATAACGTTATTAAGATTTGTCATATTATATTACGGAGAAATGAAAATAGATTAAAATGTTGATCCAGTTCGGTTGAGCTAAATGCGCAAAATGATAAAATGAAAGAAAATTTCATAATTACGGCGAGAATTAAATTTGGTAATGTTACACATTTGCACGCACGGGAAGTAACCTACCCTTACAAATAACGTTAACAATCTATTGAAAAATGGATTGAGTAACAATTTATTTATACGTTCGTTGTGTGTGCATCGTTATGCGCAGTAAAATGTACTCATTCGATTGATTGGTTCTAGAGTACGGTTTCCCTGTTCTCTTCGTTGCGAAAATTGATGCCAATCAATGCTCGATATCGACGTGTGCATACGTACCGCAAGTATAAACGAAGTCCAAAAAATCATTATTTTTTTCGCCATTTAGCGCCATTACAACACGCGCAAAATACTTTCATACTCGCAATCTACTCGATAACTTTAGACATTATCTAAAATCTAAAGTCTCCTTCGTCCGATTGACACGATTGCTGCGCGTTCCGGGGATACGTGAGTGCATGCGCATGCTACGCGATCAATGACAAAGAGAAATTATTATAATGATTAATACGGTACGAAAAGTAATAAAGTTATAATGTGCTTTCCGTAGTTTTTATGTAACAGATTTCTCTTGCGACTGTTGTTGCTTTCAAATTCCTTTTTTAGAAACATTAATATACATATCATACGATAATATAAGTATATGTGAAAACTGTATTGTTAATTGCTGTGTTTGACAAATTTCTTATTAAAATTGTATAAATATATAAATACAGAAGAAAGATAAAATAGATAAAATTGAATTTTATTACTAAGATAATTAAAAATCATTTTTCGAAATTTCTAATTGAAATAATGGATGAAAGATAATGTAATAAATATTTACTAGTATACAGTAATATAATAAATAATAAATATATAAAAATACATTTTAATAATGTGAAATTTTCTTATACCAACTATCGTTATCTATAAATCTAACTTTGTTAAGGGATATGCAATATTGCCAAGAAATCTACTTTATGATACATCCATTTATTATCTACTCGATCAATCTACTCGATCGATTCATCAAATACACAGAAACAAAGACTGACTTTTAAAGCAGTTGAGCGGGACGGAACCGAAATTTAGAACCGAATTTCTAAAGCTGCGACGGCATGGCATAATTCTTCGCCGATTAACTGGTCGGCGGTGCAATTAATTGCCTGGCCGCCAAATAATTTCATTGCACCCGCCTCTGCGGTTTCGTGGGAATCTATCGAGAGGACCATCGACTAGTGCGTGCAACACGGCAGAACGGACCTCTGCATTATGTCCTGCCTTGGTTGCGGTATCTACCGTCGATCGTCGGCGGATCGCTGGCGGCGGTAACAAGCTCACGGCAATAAGGCACATCAAAGTTGTAGCTTTTCGCTATCGAAACGTGATCGATTGAAAATCGTACTGGCGACTCGACACGGCGATATTTACGTCAATCACCAAACTTTTATTTCGATACAATTCCAATTTTGAACAAAAAAAAAAACACGTGAAATTTTATGGTGTATTTCGAGAGCATAAATGTTAAAATATTATAAAATGTTTGACGTTAAATATCTCGTAGTGTGTATAAAGTAACACAATACAACGGTACATTTTGTCGTATTGTCAATAGCTAAAAGAAAATTTAATCGTTCATTTTAAACGGAGATAACATGCGCCGCATAATTTATTATGACATTCACGAAATTATTCTCATATATTATATGTATGTTGAAGCAATATCAATCAAATACTAAATACAGTAGAATCATTATATTTTTGTTATAATTTTCAAAACATATATAATATTGAAACCATACACCAAAGGAATATTAAATTGTCGAGTGATTATTTTCAGGAAGTCTGATTTTAAACTTATAAATGTGAAATATATTTTCATGCATTTCATATTTGTAGTCATAGAATGTGCCGCGATATTGTTCGTTTCGAATATAAAATTCATGTTACTTTATCATATTGTTAATATTGCAAATATGAAATTTTTATCTCTCTTATGAGAATAACGCGTAGGTACCGTACCACCGCTGTGGTAACTGCTGATCTTATCCTCGTGCCGTAGTTGAAAGAAGTGGAGAGAGAGAAAAGGCGGCGCACATGCCTCGGCATTTACTACGGCGACGGCTCGAAATTGGCACTTTCGGTGAACACTTAACACCCCTTTCGCGCGTGCACAAAGGCGCAACGATCTGGCCGCATATGCGTGTCTCGATCCTTCTGCTACGTTTCCAGCCCTCTCGCGACCCTTCTCACTATCCATGGCCGGCTTTAAGCGGAATGCAAAAAGCACGCCCTGTCTCGTATCTGTTTTAACTAAATCTACTAAATCTTCTAAAAAAATATAATGTTGTATACCTATATCATACCTATGTCAGAAAAAACAATTATTAAATTCTTAGATTCAGAATAGTCACATCTAACAGCTACAATTTATAAAGCTTTTTTTATAGATTTACTATCGAGATACGTTTTCAGCAAATAATATAAATATATAATATTTGCAGTTATTCTTAACACAAATAATTGTTCGAAGAATTTTTCAGGAAAGTTTCGACGTAATTTATAAACAGTAAAAAATAAAATTATGCTATTTATGCATTCCGTATTTTTAATTAATCTTATTATCACTTGAAAAATATTTGTAATCTGTATATGTTTTATATAATGTAATAAATATATCTTTGTCCCATTATTGTTATCCATTAAAGATTTTTTTTAATGTCATTCCAGAAATGTGCAGTTTTGTGATTGAAGATAACACGATACGATATTGACACGACGCTAAAATAAGCAGGGCATGTTCTGATATTAATATATCGTTTATGATATAATTAGTTATAGGCAGAGCATTCTCTGAGAGAGACACGAAATAAAAATAAAAGGATATTGATTATTCGAGGGGGTAATAATGACCTAATTGAAAATTCTAAGAAAAAAACCTTCTAAAGCTACTCTGCCTATATATTAGTTATAAAAATTTTACTGCTCTTTTCTCTCATTTTCATTCTTATTTTATTTTACCTCACGTTCGTGAACATTTTTGTAAATAAGAAAACCTAGCGATAAATAGTCGTAAAAAAGAATTCGAAAAAGACTTTCTTTTCGTACAAATTTGGACAAAATTATTTATACTATTTACGGGATTATAATAAAAATAAACATTGGATTTATAACATTAGGTCAAATATTCGTAATAAATTTACAACAATAAAAAATTCTTACTATTATCACATTGCTAACGCGCGCCCGGATTTTTTGGTTAAACGGCACTGCCGCCACCCTCGACACTCGAGTGTCGCCAGCTTTCTCCCATACGGCACCCCTCTTCCGGACAACGCGGTCGAAAATGAAAAGCCCTCAGCACGCTTTCCGGCCGGGTCCAGGTGTTGCTTCACCAATCGACAATAGCCTCTCGCTCATGTTATAGATCAAAATGCGCTGCCGGTTGCGCACTCATTCGCGGTAGACAGCCAAAGCCACCCTCGGAACTCGAGAGGGCGGTCTCACTGGGACCGGGCGAGGGGCGGCGGGGGCATTAAAACGCTTGTCCCCCGGTTCTGTTACTCTCTCTCTCTGTTGACGTGGACGCCGCTCGTTGACGCGAACGTCAATTGAGGGGTCGACGGGTTTGGCAGTGTGACGGTTGTTTGCAAAATGAGGCAGCCTCAGCGCAATGTGCCAACGCGAAGAGGGGGAGGGAAGGGGGGGAGAAAGCGGATTGAAAGAGCACGAGAGATTCGCTGAAATATTGGCTGACGTTTGGCCGATTGGACTTACATCGGGGGAAAAAATTAATGGCGATAATTGAATTTCTCTTGGGGCAGCATCGTGTCGTTCAATTGTTTTGAGATCGATGTGGGGTGTCAAAACTCTACATTTCCTAGATTTGTGAGAAGATTGAACGAATTTCTTCTTGCATACGTTTCGAGACTCACGAAAGAAAAAGATTGGAAATGTTTAAAAATATCTTATTTTTCACTTATCGATTTCTTCCAGCTGCACTTATGCTAATCGCGTCAATTAGAATCGTCCTTAATCGACTGAGCAGCATTAACTGATTGCTCTGACTACATAGATCTAATTTTCCCAAATCGCTATATAAACGTCCGATTATTAGAATTAAATTTTGTTTGTCGCGCGAGGATTGTAAGCGTTATAGTATCGCGAGAATTAACATCACGTTATAATCCCATTACATCCCCATTAAACCCAATGAACTCCCGTGAGCCTATATCAACGACGAGGATGCCAATCGCAACGGCTCGCGTTCTAATCATTAAAACGAATTACTTCTGGTAATCCCGCGCAACCGTCATTAATCGCGCTGCACGCCAGCCGATTTTCGCAGCCGTCTGATTCCCATCGATCATCGTTCGCGCGACCGTGAAACGCGGGGGCATCGATGGGATGGTGCACCGCGTCGCCTCGTTCGAATTCGCGGCGAGGCCGGAAGGGAGGGAGACGTCTCGAGCGTCGCGACGCCTTGGGGACGGAATTAGCGCCGAGCGCAGCGGTTTTCGCTTCTTAGGCGATTAATTAATCGAACCGGTCGAGCGTGATCGAGTCGGAGGTCAGAGGTGGCGGAGCCACTAACCCTTCGGCAACGTCCTTTAACACAATGGAAGGCTAACGTGGCTGATGTGCATGTGCGCGCTGCAGTACCTAGGATAAAATTATTTGGTCAGTGCACAATTATTGAGAGACGCTTTGTAACGCGGGCCGCCTGGAAGCCGCGGGCGTCGCGCTGCCGCGAAACGCCCTTACAAAGACCCCGGAATGTTGTGTGCGCGTGATCCCGGCAAATTGCCGAACGCCTCGTGGCCAATTCGTGACTGCGGAAGACGTGTAACGCAAGCAGCGTCGCGTCGCGTCGGAAGCATTTCTAATTGGAACGACGTCGCGCGTCAGCGAACCCGCGGAATGCGCGCATTTCCATCTGTACGGACGAGTTTCGTCGATTCGTTCCTCACGAACGACGGGGGAACGTCGTGGAACGTCGACGTGAGCTTACGAGGGTGAGAACATCGGGTCTGAATGATTAACACGACGCACACACTCGGAGCTTCCAAGCTCCGATGTAATTTCCGTAATTATGTTTACTTCTCCGATACCGCAAGCACGGAAAATAAACCAATAAAGACCAATTAAAATAGGTCAATTATCATGTCATCTCTATTGAGACCAGAAATCATTTTCACGCTCGGATCGTAACATTGGAATATAAAGTCGTATTGCAAACAATGTATAAATGTTTCGTACAGTTTGAATTTTTTCATAATCACAATTTCAATAATTATCCAAAATTTAAAAATCTAAAAATTGCTGTACAATAATTTATAAAAAATATACGAAAGTAACATGAGAAGAATATTTTCAAATTGATATTATATAAAATATTAAATATTTAATATAAATTGATAAATATTCAATATTACTATTTATTACGATAATAATTAATAGATATTTAAGTAAAAAAAATATCTTAAAGGAAAATAATAATAGCAATGATATTTATAATATTCTCATTAATTAATAAATACGTTTCTTAAATAAAGAAATAATATTATTTTATCTCATTTTAGTAAACTTTGATACGTTTAATAATACATGGGAATGCAGAGTTATAACTTGTAAAATTTACTTGGAACCCTTACGTATCTTTTCAATCAGATTTGGTTCTGACAACTATGTATTGGAAAATATCGTCTTTCAGTATTCTTGTCATGTCGAAGAATGAACAGAATTCCATCGACACACTGTTTGTGATGTAACAAAAAAGTATGACGGGACATCAAAATCCGGGCCCTGCTTGTATATCATTGAAGATGAAGGGTTTTTCTCGAGTGAAATTACTCACGCGCTCGGGAAAAGAGCTGTATCATCACTTACCCATTTTCCACTTGTAATGATGAAAGGAAATGAATCTTACATTACTTCCATTGTACTTCTATTATATACCGTTATATACAATATATAGTAATGTATAAATTTAAAGAAACTTAAATCCTCCACGAAAAAGAAAAACAGTATTATTGAATCTAATAAATGTTGACTATTGTTTCTGAAATATTTTTCACCTCTCCGACTTTGACATATAATATAATAAATAATTATTTAATATTTAATACGTTAATGAATCTCGTAGAGTTTTTAAAATAATGTTCTTTCACAACGTCTCTGTAATTTATTTCACAAACGTTACATTAATTTCAATTTAATGCGACATTATGTTGCGGAAATTAAGACTTTAGAAAAAAATAGTAACGAAAAACAGGTTAGAAAAGAAACTCCTCAAAGATTTCACATAGATTTAACGCGAACAATGCGACGCTCTAAGAATTGCTCGTGTATTTGTTAGGTACTCCCGGGGAACGTTCTCTGTTTTATGGCATTCAGAGCGAGGCAAGGAGTCTATGAAGTAAAATCGTAATTCTTAAGGAAATTTGCATGCAAAAGCTGCGGCTTGCGGGAACGGAAAGAGAACGGAAAGGGAATGACTGCATTACTGTGATACGCTCGCGCTCGTACACAAGCGCACGCAAAACCGTCAGCACACGTCGCTCGAGATGTCTGGCTGTGTCTGTTCGCGCAAAAATAGTGCTAGCATTAATTATCATTCTTTTCAAAATTATGGATGTCGTAATTGTAACCGCATAACAGCTGTAATTAATTTTTTGCCTCAACAAATTAAATTAAAATTTTATTTATCGGTATTTATACACGAAAATTAACAAGTAAAAGTTAAACTTACGAGAAAAGTTGGGCATGCTTTTCGAGGTTTAATTCAATTTTTATACTAGAATATTCAAACTATTTATAGAATATTCAAAGAGACATATACGTGACATATTTACACAAAATTTTATCTAAAATCTTTTTAAAATCCGCGTATAGATAGTGTAGGTGCGAGCATTCGATTTTCGTTTAACAAAAACTAGGAGTAGCATACTTTTAAATTAATTCGAAATTTGCTTTGTCTTATTAAATTTTAGAGAACCACAAGACATAACGTCTCAAAATCAGTGTTATATTTTGTAACCAATCGTATATTTTTCTAAAATAAAATTTTGTGATTTAAGAAGAAAATCCTCATTAATAATTAAAGATAATATAAACTTGAGATTTAACTAATAAGATACTTGTTTTACAATTAAGATTTTATTGAACAGTTTGGCACGAAAAATTTGCTCGCAAATTCTAAGAATTGAATCAATGTATAATTTTCTTTATTCTTGTCTGTAGAGGAACAATAGCTATTTAATATAAACCCTAATATTTAATGTAAACCCTTCATTCTCTTGTTTCTCTTTGTTACACGCTCTTTAAGATTTTAAATTAGAGATTGATCTGTTTAACGTTCTGCAGGTATCTGTCGGACACACGAACGTGGCAGCTGACGCATTTGTTTCAAGGTGTATCGGTCAATCCCGCGGCAATGCGGGCAACATGAAAATGTATAAAACTAATGCCATGATTTATCGTTGATTTCCTCGAAAGGCAGAATACCTTCTTTTTCCAGTTTCAAACCGGATCGCTGACATATTTCATTCTAGCGTATCCTCCACTTTCCGGCGAGATCCCGAAAGAAGGACACGTATGTGTGCATGTGTGTGTGCGGTACGCGTACGTATAGATGCAAGCACGTAGACGATACACGTGTGTAGTTCCTCTTTACAGATCGTTTTGTCGACTAGAATTTGATATAGTATAGCAAGAGTGCCGTTCTTCCGCGAGAGACTTTTGTGAAACGCAAAGTAGCATATCGAAGTGGTTATCTCGTAAATCGTGGGGGGTAAAATCTATGTAAAATACGAAGATGTGATTTACGACGCCGATTTATTTCCGCGAAATTTATGTTAAGAAAATATATTTGTCACATGTGTGTGCGCGCGATAGAGAATAATAGTATCAGAAGCATTATTCACTGAAGGGGGGGGGGAAGGGGAGGGGAAACGAAATTACATGTCTATCAATATGAGCCTGAGATTAGACCGGCGCGATAAGATTAAACGTTCAGAAATTAGACGACTGGGAAAAGATTAAAGTTTCTCAATAGCGGCGTGATATATTGCGGGAGATCCAGGCGAGTTATCCGCAGTAGTTTACGGTGATATATGTATGCTTGTTTTACTCATGTAGCTGCGGATGCCGGTCGCATGTGAGGCTGCCCGAGCGTGGGCTTTTCCAGTATTGTTCAAGCTTCGCCATTTTCCGCGAACATTTTCGCGGCGCATGCGTGCGATCGCGTGTCTGCAGTGCGGGCACGTGCGGTTTTAACGTCGAACAAAAGAAAAATCTTGGCGCGGCTGCTGAGTGGGACTCGCGCGCGTGCATGCGTGCGCGCGGCCTGCAATTTTAATGCGGCTTAACGAGTGTTTCGCCGCGACGTAAGAACGTACAGTTTTTCAGGATAAGGCACGAACGTTCCTTTCTCTCTGCAAAATATTTCTTTATCATCTATCCTTTAGAGGCAGAGTTATTTTTCAAGACGTTGCCGGGTGTTTTATCACGACGTGTGGCGAAAAAACCATTAGGCAATAAATCTTGTCTTTGCAAAACAATTTCTATTTTTTTTTTAATCCTAGAAGACTTTACGCTCTGTCCATAGGACAGAGCGTACAATATTTAGTAAATTATACATGGCATGTAAAGTATGAATCCTGTGGTTCATTCAATTAATAAATTAATTCGTGCAATGTACAATTAGTTCTACTGACGGCCAGGTAAAATAGATTTTAGCCAACTGATAAGTCACACGCGGTAGTTTACGTTTGAGTCTCCTCACATTTCTAGACCTACTCATTAGATTTGTTGCGAGGTTGTTAGGAATTTCTAATTTAAAGTCATAAAATACACGCACAGAATTATCTCGATAATTATTAAAAAAAATTAACGATTTTACGTTATACCAGTAATGATTTTTCTCGTTCGCATTCTCCGCGAAATGTAATTAAAAAAAAAAATGCATAAAGATTAATACGCAACGACTACGTTTCGTGCCACATATAGATTAATATCAAACAAGAAGGGGAAACACGGCGCGTTCGTATCGATACGAACGGATGAAAGTTTGTTCCGGCGAGCAGAAGCGAATCAACATTTGCACAGCTCGCGCGCATCCCACGTGCGCGTTTTTGAAAAGCCGCGAAGCTGCCCGTGAAAAGCGCGTTCTGCGATCCCTTCTAAGGGATCCACGCCTCTCGTCGCGCAAATTCGTTCTCGCGATCAATCACCGCATCGAAACAGCGGAATCGGGTCCGCCGTCAATAATTCTTCTATCGCGCTCTCTTGCATCTCTATCTCTCTCTCTTTCTCGCTCTCTCCCTCCCTCCCCCTTTTGGTATTTTCTTTTTTTTTTTTTTGGCGCAACGTGGCTCTCTCGTCGACGCTGTATTGACTCGTCAGCCTAGATCCGTTCGACAATTTACGCCGCGACCGTTCTGCCTGCCGCGCTCGTTTTTCTTTCTCCCTTTTCCTCTTCCTTTTTTTCGGATACGCCGCCGAAAATGCCAGCGCGAGCATAAACCGCCAGCCAGGGCGACGGAATTCATCGGGCGGGAGGAAGAGGGATTCGTCGGCGATTTGTCGAGGGTTTCGCGAGATGTCGCATGCGAGGATCAGCGAAAAGTTGAGAACTGCCTTTCATTGTTTTAAGGCCTATAAACGCCGGCCGAAAAGTTATAAGGTGATAAATGACGATTAAAGGTTTAATTCAGGGAGCGGATTAGAGGCGCGGCCATGACGTGTATTCGCGTCGATAAAATTCGGTAGGATTTACTCTCTCGAAACCTCATCTTTTATTGCTGCGATGCAATTTGAGTATTTTATGGAGCGTTTTCACCGTGGTACCGCACGGTACCCGAAGTGTCATACACTACCGCGCTCGATGGATAAACGCAGCTTTCGCAAAACTGCGCGCCGTAAAACCCGGCACCGGTTTTTACGACGATCAATGGGGGGGAAAAGGAAGAATAGCCCCGTGAGTGCCGGGAAAAGGGAATCAGCCGGGGCATGTAACGCGAGACAATGGATGATTAATTTTTTATGTACTCCCGTTTTATGGAGTAACTAAAGAAACAATTTTATCGTCTTGGAAATAGCATTATCATATTTTATGCAGAGAAGACTGTCATCGATCAGTAAGATAGATTACAATGGCGGTATTCGAGAGATTAATGTTTACCTTTGTTTTATTTTTTAGAATTAATTTTTTAATTTTCTTTTTCTAAAATTAAAAAAAATAATTCCTACATTTTTTCCATTTTCCCTTTCGTTTATTGTTAACTTTAATAATTTTATATTATTATTTTATTGAGCAATATTGAGAAAAGTTTAATGACTAAGAATAAAAAAAATTAATAAATTTGTTTGATATAATTAGTACTATGATCTTTGTTTTGTAATAATGTTTAATAATTGTCAGTAATTAATATTATATTAATCTATTATGATAATTATTACAATTACTAATATTATTAAAACTAAATTACTCATTATTAGTAATTATAATAATTTGCTAATGAAAAGATTCAATTGTCGTTTCATGACAAGAATTAATTACTTTATTATAAGAATTAATTACTAAAGAGAAAAGGATTAACATAATCGTTTCGAGAACGAACGCTGCATTAATTCATCTAAATTCAGAATTGTGAGGAGTCACTAAGAAAATTTGCTGCGTGGCACCCATGGGAGATGTCAGAGGTGCTCTAGAATATCGTACTATGATAGTCAGTCTGTGCGAGAACCGCTGAGAACCGAGCAATTATTTCCCAAGCGTTTGAAGTTCAGGGAACCATTATGACAAAAGAGATATTTGTCTTGGCCGCGGGATATTTTAACAGCGGCGCTGAAAGATATGAGAAATATCAAAAGGTAATCGCAAGCATATCGTGAACTGAAGCATTTTGAAACGTCAGTAATTTTGAATTGTTGAATTTACGAATCGTGAACTCCCGACACACTATTAGATTCGGAATTATTGAGATCTTTGGTTTTTGAGGTATTTGAGTATTCGGAGAGATGGTCGAATAGTATTTGTAAATCCCCAAACTTTCTAAACTTCAGATCTTTAGATCTCTACTATATATAAGTTCTCGAAACTTTCTTGAGCCTTAAGTCTTCGAATCACTACGCCAAATTAAATCTTAATTACTTTCTTGCTGCGATTGATCTATAATTATAACCGCACGAATCTTTTTCTACATTTCTGTGCTTAACAAGCAAAAGACTGCAAGTAAAAGATTTTTTTTTCCCCAAAAGAAGTCAACGAAAGTCTAGGATTATAAATGTAAATTTTCAAGATAAATTGAAAAGTTAATTATCTCAAAATAATCTCGAAATTTGTACCTATTACATTCCGGTATAAAATGCTGATCTTGCATCAATTATTTTTATTTTAGATAATTTTCAAGAAAACAAAATATATATTATATATTAATTAAAAAAGTTGAATGTTTTTTATAGTTTAAAAAAAATTCTTATTAATCAAATATAAATTTCAATCGCCTGCATGTAAATAATTGCAAAAGAGAATAACAATACAAAGTTTATTAAATATCAGAAGATAAAAGATTCGTATGCTTGTGAAATATTTTCAGATTCAAATCTCAATTTCGCCATGACAAAAAACACGTCGCGTCGAAGAAGTGGTTAGGTATAGCTACAAATTCTTCTTAGATATCTCCCAAGGTTTTCGTCTTCTTGTCCGATCTTTGCGGCACTTTCGTCTGCTATCACAGCGGGAACATAAATTTTCGATTTCTTCAGCAAATGCGCATTTTTTCGTTTTATCATGATAATCATCCAGAAGTTAATAGCCAAGTAGATGATTCATGAGTAGATGATACATGAAGATTAAATTTAATTAATCCAATGCCTTTTTAATTATTTACATATATTTACTTGAGAATTCAAAATAACAAAATTATAAAGAAAACTCGTTACTTTAAATATTTATTCTGAAATCTTGTAATATATGTTTAAAAAGTGCTTCGCCAATCAATTATTTTAATAACTGAAAGGTAATCATTTCCGACATTTTGACACTCTTCATCACGCTTTGTAAATATATATGCACTCTGACGCAATTATTATTCAATTTCATGTTCATTATAATTATTATTATCATTATTTCTATTCATTATTGCAAATACAATTCTGTTGTAACTTTAATATCAACATTTATTTTCATTATATCAATATAAATTAATTACGATTAAAATATTAATTAAAAAAAATAATTGTAGCAATTGTAATTATGTATGTTATTGCTCGCACTGTTGCGCTTTTCGTACAAAACGTCGTATCTACGGAATGTCGCGTATACTTTATTATCGCGAGAGTGAGATAGCATCGTTGGTCATCGACTTTCCGACGAAGTCGAATAGTGGAAGTGCAGTTTCAATGTCTGCCAGCGTCGTCCCTTACTTTACGTTTGCTCCACTACGGCGATGAACAGATACACGAGTGGCGACTTGCCGCGTAAAAAAAAGAAGAACCGCGCTACCTCTTTTACGATCGACCTTTGAGATCGGCCATTGCGGACGAGTGCGAAAGGAATAGGGGTTGCGAAAGGGAAGAGAGAAGTCAGAAGGCTAGGGTGGATAAAGTAAACGTTGTTCGTGGAAACTTCAAGTCAAGCGCGGCGTTTCTCGGCTGCTCGCTTTATCCTTTCCATCTTCCCTTTCCTGCTCTTCGACGAACTACTGAAAAATAAGATACGCAAACTTGTCTGTCTCTCCTTCCCACTTTTTATTTCTTTCCTTTTTCGTCGGAAATCCCGCACGGATTCGTTCGGCATCGAGGCATCCACTCTATCGATATCAAATCGATGGTGAACTTAATCGCTTGCTTACATCAGAATTTCCCGTAAAAATTCACGTGCGCGCGCATGCCCGCTCTTCTTACTTTCTATCAAATTATTTTTAATATTTTTTAATAATAATAAAAAATTTAACAATTCTATAATATATATATTAGAGAGTTTAATTGTAACGTTTTCAATTCGACACTTTAGTTGTTCTAAATACTTCAAAGTGTTTATTTGAATGTTTCAAATTTCAATTCGACACTTTAGTTGTTCTAAATACTTAAAAGTGTTTATTTGAATGTTTATTTTTTTTAAATCAAAAATTTATTAATTTACAATTGTTTGCACACTAATCTTATCGCTAGATTAACAATACCTCTAAGAAAATTATTCTTGAAATTTTATCATAGACAATTGGTTTGTTATTATATGTGTAGAATATTATATCACTTTGCGTAATAAAATGTAAAATACCGATAAGGATAAACAATATAGAGAATGGTTAAACAAAGAGAGCGATCAAGAGCCGCGGCTAAATTAATTTCCTCTGTAACATCCGTTTTCGTCTACGTCTAACAAGGAAAATTCTGCCAGTTTAAGAAAAGATGGGAAAGATAAATGAATTTACTTATTTAAGCTTTAAGTAAATTGGACATCTCGTTAACTGTAATATGACTATTTGGCGTTTCAGCAGCTTTCCGACTTCATTTTTTTCAATCGTAGTTGAACGTTGACGTTTACGAACCAATTATATCAACTGAAATTAAATATGAATCCCCATTTATCATGTGAAAAACGTAGTTTAAGAAATTTGGAATTACGATAGGCTTACGATGTAAGCTTTGAGAAAAATTAAGAAGAGAAATAAAGAAAAATAAGACAAATTATTTAAAAAATAGATATAGATTGAATAATAAACACAGCTAGTTTAATCAGCATAAAATTTATAACAATGAATTAAAAATATAAGCATTTTGTTTCTCTCTCTCTCTCTCATATAAACATATATACCCACACACGTGCACGCACGGACAACAATACGAGCATCTGTGGAAATATAGATTCTCTATTATAAAAAAATAAATTATTGGATAAACACTTGTAAGTCTGAGGATGTTGGCGCAATCCATTACTATTACGCTCGTAAACTGTGCGTACTCGTGTGAGTGAAATATAGTCGCTCAATACAGTCTACTAACTAGATAAAAAAACAATCGGACCAGTAATCCCCCTTAGATAAAAACAATCATTCTTCTATAGCTGATCCTCGAGAAGTCGCGGGAACGAAAGAGAGTAAATGTTTCTGCTGGAAATTTTACACGACTTCCTACTTCATGGATCCCGTTTATGGAGGGGCCGATGTTTCATTGTATTAAAACAGAATTTTGAATCCCCCTGCGGTTTGTATAAACACTGGGAAAGGATTTTCTAACAGCATCGGCAAAGCCTATAAATTTAATAACGTGCAAAGTACGCGTTGTAACCATACATTTAATGTGACATCATGATAAAAAAAAATTGATGTTGAAACTATATTGCGGATAGCAGTTTGAAACTACAATATATTTAGTACCAGTAAAAATGTTCACAAAGATTTAAAATAAAATTCTTATGATTATAAATGGTTGAGAAAAAAGATGACGAATTTAAAATATATATATTGATAGTAAAACACATTATTCCTTACTCAATTTTATTTTAATTTTAAAAGAATCAATCAGATATTTTCATACAAAATATTTTTAGAAAAAAAAAAAAGAAAATGATGACCCATTAGATAGCTAATAATAAAAGAATTGAAAGAAAATCGATCAAGAAATACATTTGTGATTAATTAGATAACTAATGCTGATACACGTAATATGCAAATCAAATTTTGGTTGACATCTTTTATTATTTTTTTCATGTATAAAAAATGATTTACAGATAAAAATGCACAATCTTTCTTCGCGTGTTTTTTAAAACTCTAGCAACGCGTAGTTGAGGTCAAAAAATTTTCACTTGCCTCGAGGCATTAATACTGGAATAATAATGTGGATTAAGGGGTTAAGCCACGCTTTGGTCAGCCGGCGCTTCGAGGCGAAAGGAAATCTTTGGTTGGTAAAATTTATGTTTCCTCTCGTGGAGAGCAAGCAAAAAGAATGCGCCCGTGGCGAAGGGGCAGAGGCAAGAAATTCCTAAAACGTTTACCTTTTATCCTTCTGCACTGGTGGAGCTTAAAAGAAAGCGCTCGATTATTCTTTTATCGTCGCATCGCGGAAATGTACAAAGGCGTGTTTTATTCCAGCTAATAAAAAGGAAACAGAAATGCCGACTGTATATCTGTGTGTATGTGTACGCCAGAACAGAATGTGACGTATCCAAATTAAACCGTTAAACTCGAATGCATTCCATTTTCGCCGTCTCCATTAGTAAAAAAAAAAAAAATTGAAAAACGGTGATCGATGAATTTATCTGTCCTAATTTCCACTAATTTTTATACGCTGATATACATACATATATCTTTTATACATCAAAAATTATTTTTTTAATAGTATTTATAATTATTTTTTATTAGCATGTATAATAGTAAATAGATTTATACTTAATTATATCACTTTTAATTCACAAGCAAACAGAAAATATTTAATCAGTAAATATATTCTATTTATTTCCTCTCATTTTCTTTATTACAGCATGAATGAATTTTTTATTTGCCTTAGCTATATAACCATTAGCTTATTAAAGTAAGCTTTTATTACGCGCTCAAGGCCCTTTAATCTCCATCTCGATGATCGCACTTCAATCTTAATCGAGTATCGTGATATCTATCGCGGACGCTCAACGCTATTCCGATCCCTAACTCAGGCACATGCAGTCAAGAATTGCGTTAATGGAGCTGACTGCAAATAAAGTGCCGTATTTACGACGGTCACGAGTGCTTGGTGTTAATTTGCGCTCAACGATCCGCACAATATGACCGTAATATCCGGCCAGTGCGACGTTAATGCCTGCTCATTGGCGATCTTAATGACCGCGCGCAAGTACGAGGTGCATGCTGATTACAAGCCTGGAAATAATATCCGTGCAGATTGTTTTAGATCGCAAGTATCCTAAGGCAATCAGGTGCACTCAATCGAATTCTCGCGCGACGCATTAAGACCGCGCTCTCGTGTCCAACGCATTATCGATATCTTCATCCGCAAGAGCTGTGCACTCATCCCCCTTTACCACTCGTATCTGCATCGAACAACTGACGCGCGCCGTGTTCTTACGTTATTTACCTTCCTGTCGTGCCGTTGAACCGAAATAATAATTCCTTCCTAAGTAACTAGAACTTGCGTGAGTTTCGAGTAATCGGATTAATTAGGGCAAATATCAATAATGTATTTAATTTCTATAATGCTCTATTATATTTACAATTAGAATTAGAAACATAAAATATCGTGATAATTTGAAAATAATTAACGATTTGAATTTTAAATTATATACTAATTTTAAAATTACCACTACTGAAGAAGCAATTTTAGCATCTAGCATCTAATTTGTTCTTTATTTATTGCATTTTTTTAATGCTTCACAATAGAAGATAATTTTAAAAATATAAAATATATATTTTCAATTATCGTATTTCTATAAATAATAACAGATAAATCTAGTGCTTAATATAATTTGAAATTTAAATTTCTCTGTAAGTTTGTTTCACATTGTATACAGTAAAAGGTAGATCGTTTCGGGCTAGCATAGCAAAAGATACTCTTTCGCATTTCTAGATCAAAGCGTTTCTTTTGAACACAGCATTATCCTGAATTACTTTAGGAAAAGAGAGAGAGAGAGAGAAAGCAAGAGAGAACTATCAGGCTCTCGTGAGGAAAACTACGTTAAACCATTCTTCAGTATCGCCAATTATTCCCGTCACTTTAATTATTCTCAATTTTATTATCGGAGAATGATGAAGGTGTGTAATACATAGAGCCTCGGGAACGGGCGACCCTTCCTGACAGATCCTTTGCATAATACCGCAACCACGAGACCGCTGTAGCGAAACTTCGGCGGTGACCTGATAAAAGTCTCCGACCGCAGTTCGCGAGAGGAAGGCGCGCGGGAGAAGAGGATGGCTATAGCGAGAGGAAGGGGGTGGCCGTGGTGATAAGTCGCAGAAAACGAACTAATCAAGGCATTAATCTCCTTTACCAGGCGGCCGGACTCACCGGCGAGAGAAGTAAGAGGAATGAAGAAAAGGGGGAGGGGGTGTCTGCATGTATATATATATATATATATATATGTAAATGAATCTAATTCCTATTCTCGTCGGTGCCTTCGGTAGAAAATGGCGGCGTCGTAAAAATGTAAATCTTGCTTTGAATAATATTCTCCCCTCTGCGCCCCTTGTTCCGTATGGCCACCGGAAGTAGCGGTATAGCACGCGCGGGAGAGGAGAAGCGCGGAGGTGCGAAGGATCGAAAGAGGAACAAAATAAAACATCACGTACGACAAGATAGAGAAAAGAGACGGACAGTACGGGGACGGGGGTGGGAAGTGAAGGGTGGCGGCGGCGCGAAGTCGGGAGAAATAATGAAGACGGGCGCGGGAGAGACAGAGAGAAAGAGAGAGAGAGAGAGAGAGAGAGAGAGAGAGAGAGAGAGAGAGAGAGAGAGAGAGAGCGGCGGAGCCGCGTAGGTCGAATAACGGGAAATGAGCTTTACTACGCGCCTTTTACATGTAAAAGAGAAGAGGAAACGGCTGTTATACCAAAGAGACGGGATAAATAATGCCGACGATGCGCGTTCTTCTTTGAAATCGAGTCAACGTGATTTATTGGTAATTCGATAATATCTCGGAGACTCGCGAACCATTAAAGCAGAAGTTTCTCTATCTTCGCGATACTCGAGATACATATCCTCCCTGTTACGTTATCACACTAGAATATGAAAAATTGAATGTATTAGCATGCAATGTCGTAAAAAAATCTTTCATCGCTTTGATTTTAGTGGCACTTTAGCGTAAGTCTTTCAATTTTGCATATTATTTGTTTAATTACAATTAGAGAAGATACCATTTCGGATCTTGGTAGTCTAATAATAATAATTTTATGTAAATTTTGTATACTTTTTCCAATTTAATAAACTGCGCGCCGACTTGTCGATCTTAATACACAATTTTTCGTTGAAATTTTTACTTACTTAGGGGAGAGTTGCTGAATGCGTACCGGTCTCCTAAATCGTACCTCTTCAATATTTTATAGTTTCATTTAATATAAGCAACATTTATTAA